>CAUYPK010055916.1:0-82056 GCA_963574355.1 Loris lydekkerianus
AAGAAAATGCCATGAAGGCTACATTGAACAGTTTGATGAGAATATTTCAGATTGTATATGAAACCAGCACATTGTACCCCTTGATTGCACTAATGTACACAGCTATGATTTAACAATAATAATAATAATAATAATAATAAAAATAAAAAGTAAGGCTCCACAGGTGAGAAGACCTAGGTGTCAAGGAGTTTGATGTGAGATTGGGGCTCCAGGAATGCCCTTCCTATGTGCTGAATAAATCAGCTATGAATTAAGCATGACACCCCCGCTGGGAGAGGAAGCCAGAATTGAGGATTTCAACCCAAAGCACCGAAGAGGAAATCCACTCTCTCAAGGAGGAGAGTAGTGTTTACCTGGAAACAAAAAGTTAGATGGAAACGGAGGGGAGGGGGGGAGATTAACCAGAGAAGAAAGAGAAATTTGCACAAATGCACCGAGGCCTGAATGACAACATTCCTGGACATTAGGGTCTAGTCCAGCCCGTCAGGGCCTGGGGCATTCATTGCTTTCTACATTTCCGTGTTCACTTCCTCAAGTCCCTCTATGTTCCAGGTGAGGGAACAGAACATAAACAGGAGTTGAGAATAGCTCCTGCCTTCTTGCAGTTCACACTCTGCTGGGAAAGGCAACACACAACCAATTTCACAGTTTCTATGAACCATTTCCTCCACAATTCTCCAAGCATGTGCAGTGAAGTTCTTTCTGCAAATGTCAGCCCCGCATCACTATGCTAAGGAGATTCAGAGACAGAGGCTGGATTCTGCCCACACCTAAACCAAGGTTTAAAATAGGAACAAACAGCACAGACGTCAAAATTGAGGATTCCAATCTCTCCCCACGTGGAGGTTCTTCGTTGAGTTGCTCCCTCACCTCAGGAGATTGGGGATTGTTTGAACAAGAGCTTTGCCTTAAGATTTTTCTGAAGTATATTTTGAAAGATATTTAAAACATGAGACGTGGAAGAGGAATATTTTGCTGAGAGGAATCAGGTGTTGGCGAAAGATTCACATTGCCTGGAATCTGCTGTGTGCTGGGTATTCTCTCGCCTGTCTATAAAAAAATTCATCTTTGAATGAACACTACTGAATAAAATCTTTAGGGAAAGAATGTACTTTTTGACAAAATCTTTTGGGAAATAGCCAATGGGGGGAGAGGGATGTTGAGCACACCCTTGGCCCCATCTCAGTTTAGAAAATAAGAAAGGCAGAGACACCTACTCTAGAAAAATGTGTGTTTCGAGACTTATACTCTACCAGGTGTGATGGAAAGGATTGTGAACTAACCTCGTGGGGACACAGTAGGTTGTTTTCCTGTTTATTTATTCACTTCATTCATTCAGTAAATGTCACCTGTGTACCGTCCAAGCACAGTGTCAGGTATTAGGAAATGAAGTCGAATAAGTCACAATCTTTGCACTGAAGGAGCTCGCGGTTGGTGGAAGTGACCGTCACAGACATCGACGCTGCAGCACTCTGTGACAGCACCTCAAGGGAAGTAAGGAAAGGAAGCCACAACAGCACAGGAAAGGGGCTGTTTGTGAGATCAGGGAATACCTCCCCGTGAAGGAACCCAGGGCAGTGCAGAGGCTCTTTCAGGCAGAGAAAAAAAAGGCACAGTGATAACTTGGTGTTCGAGGGTTTTATTAACGCAAGCCCCAACTCAGCAAAGCAGGGTAGAGGTCCCTTGCTCCACCAACTACCACACACGTCAATGTTTTTGCCTGGACCTTAACTCATGGATCTATGAAAATTCATACCACCTTTCCCCACCATATCCCAAACACCATCCCCAAACTTAGCAGAGAAACTAGGTTTCAATACTGTCGTTGCCTCTCTTTTACTGGGTAATTTCTCTGAGACTTGGATAGCATCCGATTCTACAAAACAGAGCTCCATCTGCCACCTTCCAGCCCAATTGCAAGGCTAATAAAAGACGGTGCATGCAGTGCCTAGATCTGTGTCTGCCACATGTTTATAAGAATGAGGCATCTTCTGCCACTATTTTTATCGCCACTATGCGTCCCGCTATTATAATCTTGAACAAAGATGAAGGCTTTAAGTTAACATCTTTGACGGCTATTGTGTCTGGAAGGAGAGATGTATTGGAAGGCAGAATTGCCCCTCAATAAAAAGGTTTTCAATGTTCTCTATTTGAAATCATGAGCAATCTGACCTTGTAAAAAATAAAATAGTCTGAATTCTTTATATCCTGGCATGGTTCCTAAAGGCAGCTAAAGTGAGACAAAGAGAAACATTGCATGGAAAGGCAGCAGCCTTAATTTCCGAGGTGAATGAGATGGATAGCCCCAGTGCCCAGCGGTAAACCTCTTAGTATTTATGAAACTGAAATTACACCATTCCAATAAAAGGGAAAGTTAAAGAAGGGCGCACTCTACATAATGGCCTCTTGTTAGGGCAGCCCTGATTACCTGGTCTCTGTTTTCATGAAAACCACGGGCACCCGGTGTTCCAGGGCCACCATCCACTGGGGGAAGACAGGAAGGGTTTATTTAGCCAAATGAAAATTTACACTTAAATCAAAAATACTTGTGGCGTTTGGGCTAGAGAAACAATTACCTAGACTACATAGCAGCTGCAAATTGCATCAGCAGTAAAAGCTAGTCGGGGGCAGAGATTACACCGCGGCTGCCTGACATCAAAGGCAGCCAGGCTTGTTTCTTCGTGTGCAGTTTGAACAATATTTCCCTTTGATCTCGGACACCAAGAACCAGTGTGGAGGAGCCAGGGGAAGAGAGGAGGGGCCAGTGTTGAAGTGTAACAACACGCAGCCCATGGAGGTCGTGTGGTTGAAATGCCAAGCAGGGTCAGGATGACTCCATTTAAACGAGCATCTGAAATCTAGAAAAAGAACCTGGAGGGAATGGCTTCATTCAATCCTTCAATCAGCAGTCTCTGGAGAGGTAGCCACACTGGAGAGGTAGCCTGTGCTGTGCTGGCCACAGGAGAGAGAGGGGCTGCAGTGACAGAGACCTGGCTTCCAGTCCACTTTGGGTACCACTGTCTGCCTGTGGGGTCTTGGACACAATAACTTGGTGCATCTTATATTTCTCCTCTAGCCCCATCAGGTCCCTACTCCTTTTTGTTTATTGCTGAAATCTTATTGTGGTTTAAATTTATTCTTTGAGATTGGAGCTCTAACTCTTCTCCTATCTGTTGCCCTTAACCGAAACTCTGTGAGTTTCTTGGGACAGGCATCCAGTCCTATCCTCACCCCCTAGGCCCCAGTTCCTAACTCGGAACACTCAGGCCTAGAGCATCAGGCCATCTGCTACTCATGGAGAGGACCAGTTCAGACAAAAACAAAGTCCCCAGCTGGGCACACAGATGTATCACAGAGCGGGCTCAGAGTCAGGAGGGCAGATAGGCTAGCAAGGAGGCCGTTTCTTTGGCAGAGGGGACACAGAGAAAGGGCACCTGGTCCAAAAGGCCTTCCTGGAGGAGGTGACACTTCAGCTATACTCTGAAGGGTGAGCAGCACTTCTCCAGGTAATAGACCTGAACAGCTAAGTTAGTCCATTCAGGGTTATACACATTTATCAGCCCCATGCGTCCCCCACAGGGCTCCTCCTCTATATCACACTCCCTGTGACACCTCCCTGCAGAGAGGCAGAGATTACACCACGGCTGCCCTCAGTCCTTCCTGTCTGTATTAGCCATTTCTGACCTGCTTCCCACAGAGATCTGCAGACTCCTTACCCCACCCTGGGCCCCATTGGGACTTTTAAAAATATGAGTGAGAGAAGAGGTTGCTTTGAACCTTTCTTTCCTATCACCCTTTCCAATACAGCAGCTTGATTTTGTTAAGAGTTTATGTATGTACTCTTCTGAATAAACTTTCTTTGCGTCAGAAGACTCAGAGCCTGTGGAACGTTTGCAGGCTACAAGTCTGGGCCACGGCGGAGCTTTGGTTCTTACACCCGTGCCACAGCCCTCTCAGCTGCCAGTCACCACCCAGAGCTCGCTGTGGGTGTCCTGTGAAATAGTAACAGCTACGTGTAGTCATAATGAGAGTCAGGGAGGGTCCCTCGCTTGATCTTATGTCAAAGTGGAGGGCAGGCACCCAAGTAGGGTCAGGTGTCTGTCGGCAGAAAGAAGCAGGGAGGGAAATGGCTGAGATGTAGTCAGTAGTCTCTGCTACGTCACTCACAGCCACCCCACGTGTCTCAGACCGTTGAATGATTGTCCCTCACCTAGATCACTGTGGCAGGTGTCGAACTGGGCTCTCAACTCCCAGACTGGTTTCTTTTGATCTATCCTGTAGCAGTGATTTTCAAGTGGTGTGCCATGGGCACGATGGTGCGAAGTAAGAGGATCTTACATGTGCCGCGAAAAATTAAGATCATTAATTAAATTATTTTTTAAAGTTCAAAGCCCAGTAAGTATATTCTTTCTTTCATCCTTTTTTTTTTTTTTTTTGGATTGACATCATTTAAGTGAGCCACAGAAGTTTAACTATAGGCTCAAGGGTGCTGAGAGATAAAAATGGTTGAAAAACACTGATGGAGCCAGAGTTAAGTTTTCATTCTACAAATATAGTCCTATCTCAACTCCATTTAAATATTTTAATCGCTCCCTATGAAAATAAAGTCCAAACACGTTAGAACGGTAAACAAACCTTGCCCAGGCCCTGAGCTTTACCTGCTCTGGGGTTACATGGCGTCATCCCAAGGGGAGTGCAGCCCGCCCTTCTCGGCCTGAAGAACTCCACTTGTCCTTCCAGACCCCACCAGACAGTTTTTGTCCAATTTGCTGGACCAGTGAGCGCAGGAAGCCCTGACCTGGGAGCTGGCGACGGGGTGTGGTGAATGTGACCTAGAGGCTGCGGAGTGCTAAGAGACAGCGGCTGGGGGCAGGAGACAGGAGGCAATTTGACAACCTGACAGTTTGAATAAAGGGCACATTGGGGCGGCCCCTGTGGCTCAAGGAGTAGGGCGCCGGCCCCATAAACAGCGGGTGGCAGGTTCAAGCCCGGCCCCAGCCAAAACTGTAAATAAATAAATATATAAATAAAGGGCACATCACAGTGCCAAAAGAAACAAGAAGACAAGAGACAAAGTCCAAGAATAGCAACGTATGGGCACCAATATAGGGCATGACAGCATTTTAGAGATGTTGCCTGCATCCAGAATGGGGACCTCATATAGCTCCTGGGGCCTTCTTCTGGCACCGGTAGGAGATTCCACGGCACTGGGGCGTCGCACCCTGGCCTGTTTGCTCCTGGGTCCACGGCTTGCTCTGCTCTGTGCTGCAGAAGCCTGAGCCCTGCTGCCACGTGTTCTGGGCTCGTGCACTGAATGGGTGATAGCTAGAGGGAAGCAGAGGCAGGAGTCGGTGCTGGCTGGGCGCTCTCATTGCTCCCCTGCCTCGGCCTGCGGCGGCACCCTCCACAGCTCTGTCTGGACCCTGTCGCAGAGAGGCCCCCTGGGGTGCCAATCCCTCAGGTCACACTGGCTTCTGTGTTCCATCCAGCGACAACACTCCCTCACTTTGTCCTTCCACCTAAGGGTGGCAGTGCCGCTCTGCTGCCACTGCTCCCGGGGGCCTCGCAGTCCCTGATGGTTGTGCAGCTCAGCCATCACTGTGTAAGCAGTTTCCTGAATTAAATTTCCTTTGTTTTACATTCTTTGAGTGGATTCTGTCTTCCTGGTGGGACCCTCACAGCTACAGGCACTGAGCCAATTCTATAAGATTCCTCCAAAAAATCCTTCCTGACTCCATTCTCGGTTTCGCTTTTAAGAAGGAGCCCAGCACCATGATGGAGAGGAAATGGCTGGCAGTTGGCAGACCAGGATTCAAGCCCAGCTCCCCCCTTCACCACCTGAAAGCCTTGCTTCAAATCACTAGCGTCTTACACTGTGATGAGAAGAGCCCAGATCAGAAAGCCCCAGAGCTGCAGGTGTTGGGGAGGGTGGGGGAAGGGAACACTTTTATGCTGCTGATGGGACTGCAACTAATCATACAGCCTTTTGGGAAAGAAATATGGAGAGTTAAAAGTAGACCTTCCATTTGAGCCCACACTAGTTATCTACTCTAGAAGAAAAAAATCATTTCACCATAAGGATATCTGCACTAGAATGTTTATTGCAGCTCAATTCATAATCGCCAAGATGTGGAAACAACCCAAGTGCCCATCAACTCATGAATGGATTAATGAACTGTGATATGTACACCAGGGAATACCATTCAGCCATTAAAAAGATGTAGACTTCACATCTTTTGTATTCACCTGGATGGAGTTGGAGAACATTCTCCTAAGTAAAGTATCACAGGAATGGAAAAGCAAGCATCCAGTGTCCTCAATATTAATATGAAACTGGCCATCTGTCATAGATGAGCAACTACAAGCCCACATGAGAAAAACAAAACAAAACACAAACTCCGGTGGCACCTATGGTTCAAAGGGGTAGGGCGCTGGCCCCAAATACCAGAGGTGGTGGGTTCAAACCCAGCCCTGGCCAAAAAAAAAAAAAAACTTTCAAAAACACTGTAAAAATACCCCAAACAAACAAACACAGACTCAAGTAGGGGGAGGGGAGGAGAGAGAGAAGGAAGAGGAGAGGAGGGAGGGCGCATGGTAAGCTCTCGCCTAAGGGGTGCAACGTAGGGTACACGGCACAGCTCCTGGGGGAAGGGCTCAATTACAATTTCAATTTTTTCCTAACAAACATGAACGATGTAATCTAATAATTTGTATCCATATATTAATCTGAAATTAAAAAAAAAAAAGGTAGTATCCTCTTCTTAACCATTGTTAAGACTTAGAAAAACATGTGTTAGGACTCTGTGAAAAACATTTAGGCCACTGCCTGATGCGAAGTAAGTGTTGGAGTCCCTTATCCGTCCCGCCATCATGAACCTTTCCACAGCATCTCAGGGAATGATATAGACGTCTTTGATGTCCACTTGAGCAGCACACTATCTTTTAATGTGCATCCGAAGAAACCTGTGATTGCATTAGAATGCAGATTCTGATTCAGCGTGTCTGGGTGGGGCCCGAGGGTGTGTGCGCCCATCGCTGCTCTCAGCTGGTGATGAGGACGGGTCCACAGAACACACTTCAAAGTGAGAAGTCTCTGGACTAACATCAGCAAACTCCTTCTGTAGAGAAAGTGTTTGAGGCTTTCGGGGCCTTAACCATTTCTGCTGCAGTTACCCAACTCTGCCAATGACACTTTATTTAAGTACTGGGTGGGATTTAGGCCCAGTGCTGGAGTTCACTGACCTCTGCCCTGGACTGCAAGTCGCCCCAGGACCTGGCCTGTTTAGCTGACCTCCTCATCCTCATCTCTCAGCACACAGCCTGGTGCAGAGCAGACGGAACAAACTCTCAGCGTGTATCGGTTGCTACCATGGAACTCAAACGCTGAAGCTAGTGTGTACTAGTGTTCACTATGCTCCAAGAAATGTCCTAAGTGATTGACAGATGGCATTCTCGTCAATGCTCACAAGCGCCTTCCACGGCAGGAATTCCTATTCTCCCCATTCTATGTATAAGGCACTTGGAGGTCAGTGGACGTGCACAGGTCACAGGAGAGCCAGGACAGATAGGACAGAGTTCAGAGTCACTCCTCTCAACTCCTCCCTCCATCAGCTTGCCCTGGAGGCCCCTTCCCCACACTTTTTAAACTATTACTCTCTCCAGAGATATTATAAACTCCTGGAAGGCTAGAAACTTACCAATCCTTTTTCTTTTCCCTATAACTCTCAGACCCGATAACGGTGTGTTGTGCACACAGTAAGCCCTTACTTTTCCAGACTGATGTTTTCAAATATCCTGCTCTGAACACACACTTCTGTGAATCTGGGTCACGGGGAAACTATAGTGAGTGATGAGCTCTATGTCCTCGGCATATACTCAGAAGTGGAGCCTGAAGGTACTAATTACCATATCTAAAAATGCCTTAAAAGATATTAATAATTTAACATGTACATTCATGTAGACAAAGATTCCTGACAGTTTGCAAGTCCCTGGTGGTCAGAAACTGGTGTCCAGTGGAGACTGTGCACTATAGGTGTGCTGACCAAGAAGAACAGAAAGCACAGAAAGAGAGAAGAAGAGAGAAGACCACAGACAGACTTGCAGGGGGTCGGGGCTTTACCTGGATTCGGCTGTGGACTAGCTGGGGATACTCTGTACCCCTAACCCTTAACGCTCTCATTAGAAAATAAGGGCCTTGGCCTAGAGCACCACACAGGTGCTTCTGGGTTTAAAATGCCATGACGTTGAAAAGGAATGATATTATCAAAAATATTTTTTAAAGTGTTTTCCTTAAAGGAAATGACTCCAAACTACTAGGATTTAAAAACACCTGTCTGGTGTGCTCCCACCTGACGGGCACAACGTAAGGCTACGTGGCTCCCCTCCTGTGTGAAGGGCTCAACTACAACTTGGACTTTGCCTGACAAACGGGAACAATGTCACCTAATTAATTGTTTGCACTCTTATACCAAACTGAAATTTTAAAAAAAGAAAAGAAAAAAATGCTACTAGAAAACAAAACAAACAGAAAGTGGCTTCTGCGCAGCTGGTGTCCAGCTTCTGGCAGCATTTTTCCTTTCTCTTTGCTGCCTCCTTTTGGCCCTCCATTCTCACTAATTTCCAATTTATTTGGAAACGAGAAACCAAATAACCAGGATTATTTTAAGTGTTTGTAAAGTGGGTGGAAACTCATGGTAAGTAATGGTCTGACAGCCGTCTCTCGCTAATGAGGAGGAGAGTCAATGCGTGTGCTTTGTGACAGCTGTCGGAGCTGTGCCCTGAGACTGCTTGTGTGTGCGTGTGTGTATGTGCGCATGTGAATGTGTGTGTGCATGTGCACGTGTGTGCGTGTGCATGTTTGTGTGTGTGTGCACATGTGTGCATGTACATGTGTGTGCAAGTGCATGTGTGTGAGTGCATGTGCATGTGTGTGTGCATGTGTCCATGTGCATCTGTGTGTGTACTTGAATGCATGTGCGTGTGCACAAGTGTGCATGTGTGGGTGTGTGCGTGTGCATGAGTGCATGTGCACATGTGTGCGGAGTGGGTGTGCATGTACATGTCTATGCCGGTGCATGCTACATGTTTATGCCAGTGCACGCGTGCTTGTTTACATCCGTTAATGAAGTCAGTAAGTGTTGGATAAAAGTACACATTAAGACAGTGATATTTTGTTACTGTTTCTACTTAATGAAGGAGGAAACCAGAAATTGAGATGGTTGGATACTCTTACATCCAGAAATTAAGTCTCCTGATGTCTAGTAACAGTGTGAAGCCAGAGAGAGAACCTGAGAAAAATTTGTGGTTTGCAAACAGGCCTCCAGTTACCAACGGGGAAGGCAAACAGCCAAGACATCTCTGCTGCCTTCCCTTCAAGGCTGCCCTGAACCAGGCCCGTGAACCAGGAGCCAGCAGTCCCTGCCCTGTGGACCAGGGGCCTTCTCCAGGCTGAGACTCCATTGTTTTCACAGAACAATGGAACATTCCCTAGAGTAGAAAGTGTTGCCATGGTGTCTCTCCTGCGTGGAGTCTGCCATTATCTGTCAAACCCCGGAGGAAGACACGGCCCTGAATTGGGGAGCCGTGTCTTCCCAGTTAGCTCTGCCCAACAACTTACTCTTAACCTCCGTTCATTCCACAGGTATTTGTGAGGGGTCGACTGAGAATTCAGCACCAGTTGCTCCCGTTCGGGGTCCAGGTCCTGGCATGCACGTGCTCTATATTTATTAACACACTTGATCTTTACAAGGACCCAATGAAGGAGGTCCCATTCTCATCCCCATTTAGAAATTGGGGAAACTGAGGCACCTTAAGTAATATGCTTAGGGTCACACAGCTGGCAGGTGACAGAGCAGAATTCACTAAATGACTGTTACAAAAAGACACAACCTTTCCCTCCTGGGGCTTCCATCTAATGGGAAATATGAAAGGTAAACCATTATTTTTAAGACAATGATCTAATCACACTTCTCATAGTGATAGGAAGAAGTTCCAGGAAGCCTGAGAATTTGTACTGGAAGGTCTGATTCTCACAGGGGAGGAGGGGGAAGTTCAGGAAGCTTTCCCTGGGGAATAAATGAACTCCAAAGGATAAGCAGGAGCTCACCAGGTGCAGGGAGAGGTGAGTCTCCCAGGCAGGAGGAAGATGGTAGCAAGGGAGCATGCAGTGTTTAAGGAACTGCAGAGCCGGGCAGTGGGGCTCAGAGGGGCAGGGCAGAGGCACCTGCTGGGGTTGAAGGAGTGGCCAGTATCTGTCCCTCAACTGCCCCGGATCAACGGCCAGGACAGGAGGAGACAGGCAGCTGCCACTGTCTGTTTCTCAGATTAGGAAACAGGTGAAGAACAGAGAAGCACTCAAAAGCCACCCAGCCAGGAGCCTGTACATGCCCCACTCAGGTCCCTGACGCTGGAGCCTGTCCCTGTGTCCTGGCCAGGTCCCCTTGGGTCCCTAACGCTGGAACCTGCCCCTGTGTCCTGGCCAGGTCCCCTGGGGTCCCTGACGCTGGACCCTGCACCTCTGTCCTGGCCAGGTCCCCTGGGTTAAGATTCCCATAGGCATTTCCAAAATGCAGGTACACCGGGGACTCGTTTTTATTTAGGAAAAAAAATGAAACATATATCAAACATTTGCTCTCCCATTTAATGTAATTTAATCAATGCATCACAAGGAGATGCTGGAGGTTTCTAACACCGTCATAGTCTGCAAACTGGAACTGAAAGCTTTTGAGAGCGGGAACAGAGGTTGCTGAGTCTCAGCCCTGTGTGAGAAGGAGCAGGCTTTCAGTCCAGATCTTTAACACACACACACACACACACACACACACACACACAAAACACACACGTCTCCTCCTCCCGTCACTTTATGTGGCCTCCAATGTAAGAGGACAAAATGATCAGGAGAGGATGCCACAAAAAGCCCTGAGAAAATAGGACCAGGAAAGTATACAGAGGCCCCGCCTTTTGCTTGCAAAGTTCACCATAAGCGTTGGGGTGAAATAATTTCTCCTTGTGCCTCCCACCCCTCCCCCAGCAATCTGGATCTCAGCAGGAAGCCGATGGCACGCTCAATTGGATGATTTGAGGGAGTTTGATAGAAGGCCCTGTACAAAGGTGCGGGGCAGGGCGGGTAAAGGGTAATCACTAGTCACGGGGATAATAATAACACTGGGCTCCATCCTCACCCCACTTCCGACGCAGCAAAGGAGACAGAAGGTCTGGACTCTGGGGAGGTCTGGGAGGGAGCTGTGGAGAGAGGGCTGCTGGATGCAAGGTGGTGTTCTGCCCTCAGGGACACCACTGGGCAGCTGGCAGGGAACCAATACCACAACTCACCCTCTCCCACCCTCCAGCTTTCTGCTGATGCTCCTATGGGCCAAACTCGGCCAGAAGTCAGCGGTTGTGTTGGGACAAATATTGTATTTCTCCAGAATTCCTGTGTTGTGGTTCTAACCAGTAGTACTTCAGAATGTGTCTGTATATGAAAATAAGGTCTAGAAAGGCAATTACATTAAAATGAGGTCATTAGGATGGGCCCTCTGATTTGACCCATGTCCTTAAAAACAGGGTATTTGGACACAGATACATACAGAAGGAAGACAGAGGCCTGTAAACCAAAGGGAGAGAGGCCTCAGAAGAAACCCAGCCCGCCACGCCTGGATCTCAGACTTCCAGCTTTCAGAATCAGGAGAAAATAAATCTCTGTTGTTTCACACACTCAGTCTGCGGTGCTCTGTTACCGCCGCCGAGCGAACAGGTGCAGCAGGCAGGGAGGCCGTCCACGCAGGCGACCTCCAGCAGCACAGAACGAGGGGGAATGGGGGGGTAGAAGGGAGAGAGAGGCCTTGGAGGGGCAGGGAGGAGAGCTCCAGTAGGAGTCCACCCAGACCCTCAGAAATGGTTGTTTCTAGATGTCCTAGAGCAACAGCAATACAGCTGGGAGATTCCAGCTGACCGATCCCAGTCCACACCTGTGCCTCCCTTTGCAGCCGTGGTGCCCTAGAGCGCCTGCACCAGCTTCCTTCCCCATCGCTCAGCCCAGTCCAGGCAAGCTGGAAGTTCAGCCACAGGTCCTGTCCTCCAGCAGGCCTTTCTGTGCATTTGTGCATGTCCACAGAGACCCTCCCCTTTGTGCCACTAGGCTGCCTGGCTATAAGATAACAAGTATCTTGATAACCGCAACTTCATCTTACTTATTTCTGGTGAATGGAAGAATGACTGATGGACTGAATGAAGCAGACACCCATTACCATCTATGTGGCAATACGATGTGAAGTGCTTTTATGTGTTTTAACACCACCTGAATCAAAATCAAGGAACTAGGAAAAACTTTTTATTGACCATTTATTTAACATTTACTATATGCCAGGTAGGGGGTGACAGTAAAGTACTTACCCTGGATGGCACAGGCACCAATAAACACCCAGCAGCCCCAGCCATAAGCTCAGGGAGGGCTGGGCTTGCCCTGCTAGCTGAACAACAGCCTGGGGCTGTGCTATGCTGAAGAATCTCTGGTGCATTATTTCCCTGGCTGCTCATAATGCCACCAGAAGTGACATTTTTATCCCCTTTAGGTGCAAATGAAGAACTTGAGGCACAGAAGAATTAAGTTTGTTATATGAGGTTACACGGGCTCACAGCCAGGACCAGCTCAGTGCAAGGTGCATGTGTTAAACACTAGCTCAGTCCATCTTACCACACCGCCTTGTGCACAATGTTCCTTTCCTTCGGATCCTCTTTCCCTAGAAAGCCCAGATAGCTTCCTTCTTCCAGTCTTTGCCCAAATGTTACCTCTTCAGCAATTCTTTCCATTTTTCTCTTTCAATCTTTGTTTTATCCTGCAGCACTTTTTTTTCTTTTATTTCAGAATGTGATGCGGGAACCAATGTTTTGGTTACATGAATTACTTTTGCACAGCCTGACTCAAAGTTACAAAGACCCACACGTGGAGGGTGTGCCTCGTACCCTTAGGGGTGAATCTCTACTACTCCCGTCCTCTGGACCCTCCCAAGGTGCACATGTCGAGTATTCATTACGAATTTCCTTTCTTGAAAAATTTCGATCAGAAAAATGGTCTCCATTTTTTTTTTCCCCCTTTTACTTTTTAATGGTCTCCATTTCCATCCAGGTTGTTGCAAAAGTATTAATTCACCATGTCTTTGTGTGGCTGAATAGGATCCCGAGGCACACACATGCCACATTTGGTTAACCCCCTCATGTATTGATGAGCACTTGGGTTGGTTCTGTATCTTTGTGACTGTGAATTATGTTGCAATAAACATTCAAGTTCGTGTGTCTTTTTCCCCTTTCAGTAAATACGTAGTGGGATTGCAGGATCAAACGGTAGGTCTGCTTTTAGTTCTTTGGGGTAGACTTTCCATGGAGGCTGTACTAGTCGTACCAACAATAAATAAGCATTCCTTTCTCTTCCTTTTGTTATTATAATAAAACATACACAACATAAAATTTACCACTTGGAACCAATTTCTAGTACACAATTAAGTAATATTAGTACATTCACAATCTTGGGAAACCATCACCAATATCCATTTCTAGAACTTTTTCATCATTTCAAACAAAAACTATGAATGTGTTAAAAAAAAATAACTTCTTATTCCTTCTCCACTGACCCCTGGAAACTACTATCCCACCGTCTGTGTCCATGAACTTGCCTGTTCTAGATTTCTCCTATAAATGGGATCATATAACATCTGTTCTTTTGTTTCTCACTTATTTCACTTAGCATAATGTCTTCAAAGTTTATCCACGTTGTAGCCTGCATCAGAATTTTATCTCTTCTTAATGGCTGAATAACATTTCACCGTATGTGTATAGCTGTTTTACATTTTGTTTATTTATTCATCCATTGATGGACATATGAGATATTTCGATTTTTTGGTTATTACGGATAACGCTTCTATATAAGCAGGTGTATCTGTTTGAGTCCCTGCTTTTAGTTCTTTCAGGTATATATCCAGAAGTGAAATTTGTGGACTACAGGGTAATTCCGTTTAACTTTTTGAGGGCCTGCCACTCTATTTCCCATCTCTGTAGCATTTATAACCACCTGCCATACTGTAGGTTACCAATTTATTTTGATTATTGAGAGTCACCACCTGTTAGGCTACAAACTCCAGTGAAAGAAGGGACTTTTCCTTACTTGGTATCCCCCATACCTAGAACATGTCCGGCACAAAACAGACATTGAATGAATGAATGAAGTTGGTGTGGATTCTGCTCCTGAGGTCAAGGGTCCTACGGTCCAAAAGACTAGAGTAAGGTCTCTGCCCAGGGTATCCAAAGCAATAACATCAAAAGGGGAAGAAAAACCTGAGGTCAAGGAGGGAAACGAGATCAGAGCAGGGAAGTAATTCTAAGTTGGGTGGATGTGAGGCTGCAAACAGCATCGGCTATCAGATGGGAGGAGGTGTTCAGCAGGAAAGGAGGTGAGACAGCAGGACCCAGAGGGACCTAGAGGGCTTGATAGTGAGGCTAGCTGAACAGGCCCTGCTGGATCTAAGGAACCAAGGAGGTCCCTAAACAATGCTTTGAGAACTTATGGCTCACGACAGTGTCTGGCACATACTAAGCATGAACAAATATTTGTTAACAGATTGCCTTCTAATCCCAACATATCAGCAACTTGACATATGCCTTAAGGCAAGTCACCTCCCCTCTGTACAACTTTATTTATCTATAGATATAACGGATATCAGTAGGTCAATGAATTAAACTTCTCTTAAAACTATAGAATCATTTCTTCCCAACAGATCTCAAAGACAAGAGTAAACACCAAAGCCACGTCGAGGGGGGGACTGGAGGTCTGAGGCCCCAGGCATCAGCACTTGCCTTCAGCACCACAGAGGCTGAGAGGTGGCTCCTTCATGCTCCAGGAGGTTCTGGGCAATCTGGTCCCCAAGATTTGTTCCCGAGGCGACACGTATGTCCATCATGCTGTCCCAGGCCCTTCTCCACAGCAGTCTCAGGTGCAGACTTCATCCTCCACCATTTGACAGAAGTTTTGTGAGTGTTCTTCATGTATTAACTTACTCAGAGATGATGATATCCATGTACAGAGAAGGCAAGTCTCTGATCCGAGGCTGCACAGGCGGGCAGGCGTGCAGCTGGGAAGCAAACCCAGTTATCGGGCTCCAAGGCCCCAGGTTTTGACTCACAACTCTGTCCTGCCTCCCTCAAAAGTACACAGTCCACACTCATGACCTGTTAGGCTACAGACTCCAATAAAAGAAGGGAGTTTTCTTTACTTGGAAAGAAAAGAAATGGAATGGGACAGAGGAAGAAGAAGTGTTTCGGTGGGGAGAGGGAAAGAGAGAAAGGAGAAGAGAAAGACGGAGGAAAGGGTGTGAGATGGGGGTATGCCCCAGGGAGCTCTGGGCTCTCCACAGGGAGACACCTGCAGAGCGACATTGGCTGCCGAGTCAACCTAGTGCCGCCCCACAGTCTACAACCACCTGTGTCGAGGTGGCCTCTCCTGAATCCATATTTTCTAATCCAGAGATTGTCAAGCCCTTTTTTTACAAGCAAAATTTTCAATCTGGACATTAAGTAAAAGGACTCTAGTCTTTTGGACCGTAGGACCCTTGACCTCAGGAGCATTTCATTTTTCCAGAAAAAAAAAAAAAAAAAGGAGATGTCAATTTACCAAAAGTTTTCTTTTCTTTTTTTACTGGAACAAAAAAAATCTGTTTCATGAATAATGGCAAGAAATATAAAGCTGCTCATATCCCCATAGCCTTTTTTCTTTTAATGAATTTAATGAATTAGAACACACACAACTCAATAAAAATTTACTGAAAAGCCTAGTAAGCACCATTCAAAGCCTCTCAGTCAGTCATTATCATATTTTCTGAAGCCAGCATTTCCATTAAAGTGGCACATTATGCAAAGAATAGAATTTTACCGTAACCTCAGGAAAAATGAAAAAATTGGCAATAGATGAAGGCAAAGGCCAGGGCTTCCTTGTAGGAATAAAATATCTCTATATGGTTTTTAAAGAGGCTCCACTGCCATTTGGTGGTGTGTGTGTGTGTGGGGGGGGGAATTCTTCACTGGATAGAACTGCTCTGCATATAATGGGGTGTCCAGAACCCCTGACCCTTGTCTGCTTCATTCCAGTTCATAGTCTAGTAGGGGAGAGGAGAGACAGGGATGGATGTACCAACCCGTCACCCAAGATGTCACATGGCACCTGATACATGGTTATGCACCTCTGTTACAGTTTATCTGCCATAATACAAAATGAAATGTTTACAAAGCATGAAATGAAATTACCCTCAAAGGTTAAAGTCCATCTTGCATCAAAAGTAACCAACTAAATCAACTGAAAATGCAATTTGTAAATATCAGCACCAGAAGGGACTTCTGTGGTTATCCAATTCAGGGGGTGGAAAAATGTTTCTGGAAAGGGCCTGTGTGTAAATATTTTAGGTTTTGTGGGCAGTCTCTGCTGCAACCTCTCAACCTCTGCCGTTGTAGTACAAAGTCCACCACAGACATGGCATATGTAAATGACGGGCATAGCTGCGGCTCAACAAAGTCCACTTACAAAAACATTTCAATATTTAAAGAAACACAGGACCTGTGTTACTGATCCCTTCTTTTGCCTCGGGCTCCAATATGGCTCCGCACAGCACTGTTACTGATCTTGTTACCATTTCAATTTTTGATAATTTGCTCCTATCAAAATTTTTGGCATTAATTTTGATTTTTTAACATATCGCATTAAGCATCATCTTTCCTGGATGGCTGGGTTGGTGCCTCCCTGAGTTTACTCTGCAGGCTACTGCCTCACTCGCCTTGCCCAGATTTGGACCCACCCCCTGCTCCCAAACCTCTAGCCTGATCTCTGTTCTCCCTTGGGACAGTGCCTCTGTCCACTTCCCCAAAGCCTCCACATATTAGGTCCTAATAGCTTGATTGCACATTTTCTTACTGGGGGTCAACATCTTGGCTCCTGCCACCTTTCACTGTTTTTCGCCTTTACTCCATCCCAGCAGTTCTCACCTTTAGATTTTCAGAAGGATCATCTTTTTTCACTATGAAGTCTTTTCTAGAAGATATTGTCCATAAAGTGAGCCTCTCTCAAAGAAGAATTCTCCAGCACCTTCTAAGAAAACCATTCCCACTTCATGACATACCCTGTTTCCCCAAAAATAAGACATCCTCTGAAAATAAGACCTACTTACAGGAAAGATAAGACATGTCCTGAAAATAAGACCTAGCGCATCTTTGGGAACAAAACTTAATATAAGATACTGTCTTATTTTCGGGGAAACAGGGTACATACTGGGTCAGACAAATAAGTTCACAAACTCATCCCAGAAAAATCTCCATCTGAAGTACTCCCCTTGGCCATCTGGTAACCATATTTGACAGTGAGGTAGGGAGCACTTTTTCTCACATGAGTTTGCAACATTGTTGTTATCTTGTACAACTACAGCTCTGATGGACATTCCAGAAAAAGAACTTTTTCTTTTGCTTTGAAGGGTGGACTAGGTTCTGCCATCAGTGCATAGCTTCCCAAGGGGAGTACTTTGTGACTGTAGTGATATTCAGCAATGAGGGATGTAGCACTTTTTCTAAAATGAGTTTGCAAACTTAATTGTCAGACCTGGCACAGTAATATACCAGGCACAGAGAAAGAAATATGCCCAGAGTCTCCCTACAGGGCTCTGAACCCCCCAAGGAAATGGATCTCCAAACCTCTAATATCTATCACACAGTGGGCCCTCAAAAAGTACTTGTCAAACTGATCGGACAAGTCCTTCCATCTAGATTTTCAGAGTTTTCAATGACTGGGGCAGAAAGAAGGACACTCAGAGAAGACTGATCTCATGATTGTAGAGTAAGAGAAAAGCAATGTTTTCTTTTGTGTGTTTTATTAGTTGAGATGAAGTCACTAGGAAAATTTGTCAAAGTGGGCCTTGTGGACAGTGCTGGACCCAGAAAACACAGCACTTGTACCCTAACTAGCAGACCAATGGCAGGAATATCCGCCTGTTTTCCTAGCTTTGATTTCCAATATTCTCCTGTTCTACAGAAAGTGAAAAAGCCAGTTCAGAAATAAATTACCACTCTCAGCCAAACCCCCATTCCCCAAATCCTGAACCTTCCTTTCACCTCTTTATTTAATTTTCCTTAACATATTTAAATTCAATGAAGGGAATTATGAGGGAGACAGATGAGACAGGTCGCCAACATATGTATGCACATTAAAATAAAGAAAATTAAACGGATGATTAATAGGGCAGACAGGTAACCATGTAACATGATTTCACTTTGAAGCAATTTATTTCCATTCAAACTGTGATAAATAACCACCAGGTGATATAATAATTACCTCTTTCTTGATGTCGAATGGGATGTGGAAATGATTCTCTGAAGTAAAAACATCCCATGGACTTTCAAAAAGGGAATGTCATGCATTCAATAAAGCTACAAACCATGACCCCAAAAGAAATTGAATTGGCCCCTTTGTATTCCCATTGCTGTGTCAGAAAAGTATGTTCTCACCCTCTAAGGCAAATTTCCCTCTCTGATAGTCTTGTGATTTGTGACCACAAAAACTCTGAGGACTTCATAAATTTTGTGCTTTGGCATTCTCATGTGAGATCAAGCTTTGAAAAAGATGGTTGCTGAAGCAGGCAGAATCTTAGGGTCCTGGAACAGTCCTAGTGTGGGTGGTTAGCAACGGTGATTTTTAAACGCCCTCTGGGCTTGAGAATAAGTGAATATATTTAAAAATTAGGTTCTGTTCAGTTAAAAGCAAGACTTCATCTATAAACATTTATCAATAACCATTAAAAGAGTCTTCTTTGCTAGAGCTCTTTATTGCTATTGATGTAAGGTCCGACATCGCCCTGGGGTGTGCAGTGTTCTGGGTGTGTGTTTGCAGCATTTCAACCAGCTTCTGGGAAGGTCAGTAGACAGAGGAACTGGAAGGGAAAGGCACTGGATTGAGAATGAGAAGACTTGGCTTGTGGTCCTGCACTGGCCCTCACCAGCCAGGCAAACATCTCTGGGCCTCAGTTTCCTCATCTATAAAATGGGGACGAGGAAGACCTACTTCAACCCATTGGAAAATAGTAAAATGTGGCACAAATTCACTCCGAATGCCTAAGTGTTCTTTCCAAATACCAATGAATGCTGTGCAAGGCACTCAGAAGTGAAAGGTGAAGTAACAAACAGTCCCCACTTCAAGGAACTGCCCATGGAGGAGGAAGGAGTAAACTTTACTATGAAAAATAGAAACTTACATGGCAGGGTGGTTTCTGGACAGCCCTCACTTTGTGTGACTCATCCCCGAAAGGCCTCTCTGTCATTTCCCACTTAGGCCACATAATGCTCCAGACTTTTCCTATCCAATCATTCTGTTATTCATTCATCAGTCAGTCAGTCAGTCAACAAAACGTCTGCAGCGTTTATAGGTCTGGCCCTGGAAATATGCAGATGAATCACATAAAAATCCTCTCAAGGAGCTCATAGTCTAGCTGGTGAAATGCATGCCTTTGCAATTTGTGAAGCTGCTCAAAATAAATAGTTTCTTAATTAATCCTCCAAACAAGTCTTTGGAGTAGGTATGATTGGCTTCATTTTTAAAACAAGTGCACTGAGGACTCAACACAATGAAGGGACGTCCCAACCCCAGGGAGCTTCCAGGGATGGGGACAACATTGAAACTGTGGCTTTATGACTCGACCAGTGTCTTCCAGGAGAGGAAGCCTTCATGGGGCCATCTCAGAGCTGACCGTGACTCCATCTGCCCTGCAAGTCCTTTTCTCTGGAGAGCTGGACTCTGGTCTCTGCATCTGATAACAGGTGCAGAGCCCAGCTGAAATCATTTTCTTCCCTTCCTTCCTTTTGTCATTCTCCCTGTTTTCCTTCCTTTCCTAGGATTTATTGAGCATCTAAATTCATTCTGTGCTAGTCATTGTACTGAAGACCATAGGGTATTAACAACACAGTCTCTGCTTCCTGGCGTTTAATACCCAGCCGGGAACCCAAAAGGTGCCCAGGGAATTTTAATAGTGTGTGAAAAGCACTGTGGCAGTAGAGATCTAGGATGCAGTCACAAGACTTCAAAAGAAATCAAACCTGGCATTCAGGGAGCCAGTGAGGGGGTCACAGAAGAGCAGCCAAGGAACATGATGGGGTTTGGGTCAGGCTAAAAGGGAGCTGGGGTGTTTCCAGTGGAGGGAAGCACACGACCCAAGCCTGGGAGGAACGTGAGTGGGCAGCTCTGCGGGGTGGCCGGACTAGGCCTGGGCAGCAAGAGAGGCCTCACAGAGACCGTTGATGTTGGGGAGGGACTCAGGTGTCAGGTGGCCCGGAGCCCTGAAGTTGATGCTTCATTCTGGCAGCCTGGTGGGAATTTCCGCAGAGGGTCATCCTAACAGATTTGAGGTTTTAGTAAAATACCTCTGACTGTTCTTTTGACGATGAACTCAAAGCAGAGGCGCTGAAGTTCAGGAGACCAGTTGCAGGGAGAGCTATGGTAATGTCACAGGTATGAGGTGACGAATATACTAGAGGGAGGACAGACAGAACTAAGAGATGTCACCTCAGGGTTGGCTGCCACTGTCAGAGCCTGCTTGGATCAGTTCTAGTGAGCCCATTGGACGGCTTTATTTACCAAGCCCAGTATTAGACGAAGAACTTTATTTTTTAATAATTTAGTCTCTATTTTTTGAGACACAGTCTCACTCTGTCACGCTAGGTAGAGTGTTGTGGCATCACAGCTCACAGCAACCTCAAATTCTTAGGCTCACGTGATCCTCCTGCCTCAGCCTCCCAAGTAGCTGGGACCAGAAGCACCTGCCAAAAATGCCTGGCCAGTTTTTAGAGATGGGGTCTCACTGTTACTCAGCCTGGTTTCAAACTCCTGAGCTGAGGTGACCCACCCACCTTGGCCTCCCAGAGTGCGAGGAGGATTATAGGTGTGAGCCCCTGTGCCTGGCCAGAACTTTCAATATATTGCCACATTTAAAAATGAATAGCAACAACTAAGGGTGCTGGCAGAGTTATTGCCCCTAATTTACAAATGCAGATTCCTCAGACCTGCTGGAGCCACAATAAACCCACATCTTTGGGGATGGTTCTCAGGGTCTGCATTGAAGATTCACTGATTTTAGCATTTACTACCTTTTTAGAGCCTACTGGTGTGAACTCCAAAGCACGTGACATTTTTTATTCTGGGGGAATGGCTCCAATTAATAAAAAAATAATAATTTCAATTCCAAAAATAACAATTTCAATTAACCTGTGCTGCCTTCTGCTTAATGACATACCAATGCCTCAGACAGGAGAGAATACTCCAGTGACAAGGACACAGAAAACGCTTAGCTGAGCGTGAGATGGACAGGCACTCATAAGTAGAGATACTACTTTAGAGAATGGTGTCTTTAGGGACGTTAAATACACAGGCTTTAGATGCAGAGAATAGGCCGGTCGAACGAGGATTCAAAAGCAGACTTGGAATGAGGTTGACCGTGGAATCCAAGCATTAAATATGAGCCTTGGAAGGGACCTGAAGTACCTTCAAGTTCAAGGGCTTTCAAAATGTACTCTGGGTGGGACCCGTACTCAGTGAGTAGGGCACTGGCCACATACACCGAGGCTGGTGGGTTTGAACCCAGCCTGGGCCAGCTAAACAACAATGACAACTGCAACCAGCAAAATTCTGGGCATTGTGCGTGTGCCTGTAGTCCTAGCTACTTCGGAGGCTAAGGCAAGAAAATCACTTAAACTCAAGAGTTTGAGTGAGCTGTGAGCTGTTGTAGAGAGCCCCCCTCACCGGGCACCCTCTTTGTCCTGGTGACGACCCCCAGTCACATGCAAGAGACGCGTCTTGTTGCAAAAGAAGGAGGTTTATTGCAGTTTCCAGCCGCTGGGACCCGACCTCAAGTTCTGGCAAGAACACAGGTCGAGCCCCGAATGACAGGAGCCGAAGCTTTTCATACATGGTTGGGGGGTGTCTACTTCGAAATCTGTGTTGCAACACCTGTGCCGGTTGGGGAATTTCCAGCACCGAGGGAGGGGGATCATTCTGAGAATCAAAAGGTGTGGGGAGGGGAGGAGGGAGTTCCCTATATATGCCATTTTTAAAGCATATTTAGATGCTTCCTGAATGTGTTTTACCTAGATGTGTATTGACTAAATCATTAGCATTCATGGCATGGAGGATATTCAGAGTGGATCAGTTAATAGCCTCCTCTATATAGCAGATCTTTTTCAGTAGAAATTATTAAATAAAAGGATCTATAATAATCAGTGTAGACATTTGAGATACACTGTTACATTGGGTAGAGTGCTGTGGCATCTTCATGGTTCACAAGCAACCACAAACCGTTGGGCTTAAGAGATCCTCTTGTCACAGTCTCCCAAATCACTACAGGCGCCCACCTCAATGCCCAGATAGTTTTTCTATTTTTATTGAAGATGGGGTCTTGCTCTTGATCAGGCTGGTCTTGAACTCCTGAGTTCAAGCAATCCACCCACCTCAGCATCCTGGAATATTAGGATTGTAGGCATGAGCCACTGGGCCCAGCCTAAAATAATCTTTATTGAACTTCGTATACTTATACCATTAAAGACATCTTTTTAAATAAAATGCTACGCAAGGAAATGGATTCATACGTTTCACCAAGATATTTATTTCTTTTACAGCAATTTCTATTTGATAAATACTTCTGAAGATTATAATTTGCAAAAATCAGATAAAATGGTAAAATGATAGCAAAACATTGACATTATTTGATTTAGTGGTTTTAATATGTGTCTAGTCCTTAGTGAAAATGCGGCAAGCATTGTCCTTTTTCTTCTAGCAACAGAAGCTAGTATTTTTTGTCATTTCTCTACCAGTCATCTTCACAGTTTGATTTTCTTTTCCTATGTAAGTGGGTTTTTTAAAAACACTTTGTTGAATGGGTTCATGATCTTCTCCATAATTTCCATGTACTGATCTTCAAGGAATTCTCCAAATTAACTTCCTGTAGAATATACTGTTTAAAAAGTAAATTATAAAAGTGATAATACAAAGCTTAAACATACCTTATGAGAACCTACACTAACTGCAACAATTATTTCTAACAGACCAACAAAAGGTTTTCTTGGGGTAAGAACACTGTATCACTGGCATTGTTTAGAAGTGCAAGTGTAAGAAGCTTGTTTTGTTTTCATTTTCGTTTTGTTTTGAGACAGAGCCTCAAGCTGTCGCCCTGGGTAGAGTGCTGTGGCAATCTCCAACTCCTGGGCTTAAGTGATTCTCTTGCCTCAGCCTCCCAAGTACCTGGGACTACAGGCACCCGCCACAACACCTGGCTATTTTTTGGTTGTAGTTGTTGTCACTTGGCGGGCCCAGGCTGGATTTGAACCCGCCAGCTCTGGTGTATGTGGCTGGCGCTTTAGCCACTTGAACTAAAGACGCATAGCTCAAAGCAAACTGATTTTTAAATCAGTTTTAATATGATACAAAATTTATGTATAGACCATGTAGTTTTGCCTTTTCTATGGTTAGGACAGACTTACTTCACAGTAAGCCACTTGCACTTGGTGTGGCCCTGTCTTATTAGATAGGGTTAGTGTCTCCCTACTCTGGTCCTATCTCTTCTGTATACTTTGCAAAGTCTTCCTCATTCTTTCAATATTGGAATTGACTAGCCCACTCCTCTGCCTGGATTCTTTTTCATTAGGCAACCTTACATATTTATATGGCTTTGAATTATATGCCAGTGATTCTACCCTAGATTTCTTTTTATCCTCCACACTTGTATATATAATTGCCTCTTGGCGCTCTGTTCATTAGATGTTGCACAGATACCTCAGCCTGAGCAAGACCCCGATCACATCTCTACTAAAAATAGAAAAACCAGCTGAGCATCGTGGTAGATGCCCATAATCCTACTTACTTGGGAGACTGAGGCAAGAAGATCTCTTAAGCCCAAGAGTTTGAGGTTGCTGTGAGCTGTGACACCACAGTACTCCACCCAGGGCACAGAGTGAGGCTGTCTCTCAAAAAATAAAGTAAAGTAAAATAAAAATAAAGAGAAACTCTGCATGTCATCTCTTTCCCCAGTGGTTCCTCCGTCTTAGCAAATGACACCAGAATCCTTTAAGAAAAGCAAGCAAGAAACTTAGATGGTATACTTACCATCCCTATTTCTCTCCCACTCATCTGATTCATTACTTAGCCATGTTTATTTCCTTAAAGTTTTGTGTTTTGTTTTGTTTGGGTTGTTTTTGTTTGTTTGTTTGTTTTCAAGACAGTCTCTGTTACCCTTGGTAGAATGCCTTGGTATCATCTTATAGCAACCTCAAACTCTTGGACTCAAACAATCCTCTTGCTTCAGCCTCCCAAGTAGCTGGGACTAGGACTATAGGCTCTTGCCACAATACCTGGTTACTTTTTTTTTTAGTAGAGACAGGGTCTTTCTCTTGTTTAGGTTGGCCTTGAACTTCAGAGCTCAAGCAGTCTACCCACCACCACCCATCTTGTGCTCCCAGAGTGTGAGCATTGATTACAGGTATGAGCCACTGTGCCTGGCCTTGTTTTGGGGTTTTTGTTTTAAGACCAGAGTTCATTGCAACCCCAAACTCTTGGGCTCAGTGATTCTCCTGCCTCAGCCTCTCAAATAGCTGGGACTATAGGCACGTGCCACCACGCCTAGCTAATGGTTCTATGTATTTTTTGCAGAGATGGGCTCTTTGTCTTGATCAAGCTGGTCTTGAACTCCTGACCTAGCGGTGTGAACCACTGTGCCTGGCCCTCAAATAAGATTTTACTCTAACCCATTTTAAACACCTGCTGACACATGTCTTATTTGGCAGTAAATCCCACCATTTGATAATCTCATTTTCAGAAAAAATTTATTTCAAAAGAGAAAACTTTCCATTATAGTTAAATCCCTTTCCTCTAAATAAAACCCCAGCATACAGATCAAAAGTCAGCAACTATAAAAGGCCAGATATTAATGTTTTAGATTTTGTGAGTGATAAGATCTTTGTAACTAATCACCTCCATGTGCCCTTGTAGCAGGAAAGCAGCCATAAATAACTAAGCATGACCAATAAAACTTCATTTTCAAAGTAGGTGGCCTTTTTGCACATCAAAGTTTATAATAGCCTAATGCACAATACCTAGAAAGTGGAAACAACACAAGTTTCCATCAGTAAATGAATGGCTAGAAAAGATAGAGTATGTGTGGACAGGAATATCATTTAGCCATGAAAAGGTGTGAAATCGTGTGAGGTACCTAGAATAGGGAAATGCATAGAGAAATTAGACTGCAGGTAGCAGGGCTGGGTGGGGGGAAGAGGCACAGTTTTTGTTGAGGATGAAGAAAAAAAAGATAATAGATTATAGTGATAGTTATCCAACATTGTGAATGTATTTAATGTCACAGCATTGTGTACTTACAAATGGTTTAAATGATAAATATTATGTTGATACATGTTTTACCACATTTTTTTTTTTTTTTAAATAGGAAGCCATGGAAAATGAAAGAGACAAAAAAGACGGCAGACTGGATTTGGCCCACTGGCCAGTACTTATAAACTCCTGATATAGGTCATAAAATTTGTCAGTTTTTACTTTAAGCTTATTCCATACATTTGTGTGTATGTGTGTGTTCTAATTCTTAATCATCTTAGTGATGGTCCTCTAGGTTTTTAATATTCATGAATGTTTGTACTAAAAACTGAACCTCAAGAAATATTTTCTCATTTGACGTTCCTCACTTAAAAGTAATTTCTATTGGGGCAGATACTGTTATTCCCAGTGCCCAGAATAATGCCAGGCATATAGTAGGCCCTTGTTATGTTTTGAACTACTGCAAGGAATATTTAGTCTGATTCCCTTATCCCATGAGTTCAACCTTCTTTCTCAGCAGACTTGAGACATACTCTCTTGCAGAGGACTAGATGTTTGTCATTCTCCCCATCTGTACATTGAACTCCTAACCCCCAAGCTGATGGTATTAGGGGGTGGGGCCTTTAGGAGGTAAATAGATATAAAGGTGGAGCCTTACTGAATGGGGTTAATCTCCTTATAAAATAAACCTCCAAGAAAATAAACCTCCAAGAGCTCTCTAGCCCTCTCTGCTATGTGAGAATGCAGTTTGAAGATGGCTGCCTGCGAACCAGGGAGTGGGCCTTCACCAAGAAGGAAACCATGCTGGCACCTTGATCTTAGACTTTAACTTCTGAACTGTGAGAAAGAAATGTTGGTTAAGCCATCCCATCTCTGTTATTTTTGTTGTAGCAGCTTTGTATAGGCTAAGACACCCTCATCAGTAGCTTGTTGAGAGTAGCAATGAATGCTGTCATTATCATTCTTGTATCCAAAATATAAAACATCAATGAAGAAAGCTTCCTTGTCCACTACTGTATTTCTGTTTCACTTCAAAGTTTTGATGTGGTGGTAGTCATGTGTAGACCAGTGAGATTGGCAGGTGAAGGGGCATCAATAAAGGGGATAAGAATGAAACAAGAAAATTTGGGTATAATAGAGAATCCTGGCTTTTTAATTTATGATCAGTAACCATATTTTCTGTCCTTTTCTTTAATATATCCAGCTATTTTTTTCTTAGACCCTATCCATCCATGGATAATAGTCTTTATCTGTACATGGATAACTGTGGGTATATTGTCTTTTGTCTTTTCTAGTTCAAAATAAAAGGCAGCTGAGCTTAACTGTTAAGCATATAGTTAAGCTTAATGGTTAGGGTTAAAATTGGCGTTCACATCTGCCACTTAGTAGCTAGTTAACCCTAGCAAGTTACTTAAACTCCCTCTGCTTTCTCCTTCATAAAATAAAGGATTATGTGTGGTTCCTTGTAATGACTTACTTAGTGTTTTCTGGAAGGAAGAGTAGTGGAAGTTTAAAATTGTTGGGCCATGTACGGTGGTTCATGCCTGTAATCCCAGCACTTTGGAGGCCGATTTGGGTGGATTGCCTGAGCTCAGGAATTGAGACTAGCCTGAACTAGAGCAAGACCCTGTTTCTAAAAATAGCCAGGCATATGGCTAGTGCCTATAGTCCCAGTTACTCGGGAGGCTGAGGCAAGAGGATCACTTGAGCCCAAGAGTTTGAGGTTGCTGTGAGCTATGATGCCACAGTGCTCTACCCAGGGCCACAAAGTAAGACTCTGTCTCAAAAAATAAAAATAAAGTTTAAAATGTTCTCTAAGCTTTTGTTGCTGAGAGTGATCAAATTGATAATACCACTTAAATCAATATACATTATGTCTGTCTTTATTTTACTCTCCTATTCTAGCTTTACCCTGATATCAGAGAGCTGTGTGTTAAGTGTATGTAGTTTTTGGTAGTGACATAAATTAAAGGGGTTGGATTGGGTTGGGTTTTTGGTCTTGCTTTTGAACAGTGGTGGAAAGGTAATTCAAGGTAAGAGTTGAACAAGCCATTTTTCACATCTGAAAAAAAATCATACATTGCTGCTCTTGGTGAAATAGACAATTTGATACAATCTGTCTATCTGTATTTCACTCTCCTATTCTAGCTTTACCCTGATATCAGAGAGCTGTGTGTTAAGTATACGTAGTTTTTAGTATTGACATAAATTGTAGGGGTTAGGTTGGGTTGGGTTTTTAGTCTTGCTTTTGAACACTGATAGAAAGGTAATTCAAGGTAAGAGTTGAACAAGCCATTTTTCACATCTGAAAAAAATCATACATTACTGCTCTTGGTGAAGTCATAGACAATTTGATCAGGAAACAGAAAATTTCAGTTAGTGCTGAAAGTTTTGGAGTACCTATTTTCTGCTTTAGGCTTCAAAGGTAGTTGAAGGCTGTTTTTGGCCTCTGAGCACTAGCTTAAGAAGCAAGGCCAAGAAAAATTCAAAACCAAGGATTTCAGTGTTGGTCTTAACCAGGAAATAATCTGGTAGTTCAAAGAAAAGGTAGGATTCTGAGGCTGGAGTGATAGAATCAACAAGGCCTTAGAGAATTTGAGCTGGGGGAGGTGGTGGCTGTATTGAGAGAGAGCAAAGGGGGGAAATTTGATGAATACCTCCTGCTAGGCACTTGTGGATTAACCTGTGAGAAAATCAGGCTGGTTGGAATACAGAGGGTTTGTGCAAAAGAGAAATAGAAGGTAAGATCCAGGTATATTAAGATGGGACCAGTGGATGGCCAAGAATGCCAAATTGGAGTAATTTGTAGCACTGTTGAAGGGTTTGCACCATGGGTGAAAGTATATTACCTGTGTTTTCTGTACCAATTTATCCTTTCCAGCATCACTAGAGTAGAGATCAGAATTGTGAAACAAGCTAAGAATTGCTAAAGTCATTTAGTTTTGAAATAATAAGAACTAAGTTGATGGCAGTTGGACAAAGAGAGAAGACAGTCACTTGATCATTAGGGTTTGGTGCCTGAAATATAGGAGATTAATTGCTTTTTTCCCACCCATTGGATTTGAGGTGGTGGTAAGACAATCAAGTAGAGATACATCTATGTTCTTTGAACACACGTTTATTGAGGACCAGCTGTGCGTGGACTTTTTTTTTTTTTTTTTTAGACAGAGTCTCATATCGCACTAGGTAGGGTGCCAGGGTAGCACAGCTCATGGCAACCTCAGACTCTTGGGCTTAAGCGATTCTCTTGCCTCAGCCTCCTAAGTAGCTCAGACTACAGGCGCCCAGCCTATGTGCAGACTTTGAACAAAGCTCTGGAAAAATTGAGATTAAAACTGAAAAACCTCTCTGTCCTTATGGAGCTTATAGTGGGAGAGGCTGATGAAATAGTGGAAATTGAGTAAAGGCTATGAGATTAGGATGGATAGACTGATACAAGCAAGGGACTTGATAATAACCAGTTACAGGTGAGGCAAAGAGTGAGGAGAGAGTAGAGAAGGAGGAAGCTGAATTGCTAGGCAAGAGGCTAAGAGGCAAAGGCTATGAAATTAGATTTGAGTGAGCATTGATGAGTCAGTTGATAGTTACCAGGAAGTGCATATGGTGGGTAAAAAGCAGAACTCTAAGTAGGAGGAGAACCCAAGAAGCTGAAAATATTACAGGTCACTCAGAGAAATGGGATAGAATCAGGGAAGTGCAGTGATGAAGATACCAACAGTAAAACTACTCCCAGGAGGCTTAAAAGATTGCTAATATAAAGGTCTGTTGGATTTGACATTGAAGATTTTGGTGACCTTTGGCAGAAACAAGATTTCAAGAGATTGAGGACAAAGTGTGGGTGGTTAAGAAAATGAAGTGGTGGCTATAAATTACCCACTTAAGCTGCGAAATGAATTTATTCAGCTAAAATAATCTCATGATATGTTTCAGATGAAAAAAAAGATATTGACCATGAGACAGTGGTTGAAGAACAAATCATTGGAGAGAACTCGCCTCCTGATTATTCGGAGTATATGACAGGAAAGAAACTTCCTCCCGGAGGAATACCTGGGATTGACCTCTCAGACCCCAAACAACTGGCAGAATTTGCTAGGTAAGTTATAAGAACTTTCTTTTAATGATAGAAAGTGCTTAAGTCTTGCCAGCTGTGCTATTTTGTGGTTAAGTCACAATACTGGTTTGTATTCTTTCTCTAGGGAAACTTCTGAAAACAAAAGCAGTTTTATTTTTAGTAGTAACTATGCTATTAATGTGAGTGGCAGCATTTTAGATTCTTACAGGCAATAAGATGAAGCAAATACTCTCTAATTTTGTAATTGGCATTGCTTATGACTAAATAAAATTGCTCATAATTTGTTTTGAAATGCATATCCTTTCACTAGCTCATGGCCTCTTTGTATACATTTTAAATTCGGGTGTGTTGTACTAGACTAAGCTGCAGGAGACCTGAGTCTATACTAGGTTCACCCAGCTGACCACTGGAAAGGATTTTATTCATATTTTGGCATGTCATCAGTTAAGCTCCCAGTATGTAGTTAATTTAAGCTGGCATGATGAGAAGAGGTCAAATATTAATGGCTGAGATCCTTGTGCCTCACCTCCAAGGTGAGTAGGCAAGAAGATCTGCACCCATGGCATGTTTGTTTTGCCTGAAATGGGTGGGGTTCCTACAGAAACCTATTTTTTTGTGTTATTTTATTTTCTAATACTGTTAAGTAGTTTTTGGCAAGGAGGTAAAAATACAAGGATATAATATTTTAAATAAAGTGAAATGAACTAATAAATTCTATAGCAGAAGATCTATTCCTGGGGTCAAATGGAGCCTAGAACAGCCCACTAAATTTAGTCAAGGGTAGGAACAGGAAGACCTACTTGTTGTTTTGCACATTCTGAGAACAAAGTAGAACACCTTTTATCTTTCTCTTGAGAACATACTTGTAGAGGGGAAGAGCTAGAGACCTTTTTGTGTCCAGTTTCCCTCCCAGTCTCCTGGCCCTGCTAAAAACAAGGTGGGCAACTCCTACAACCTGGAGTCTGTTTCTCCACTCATGAGCATAAGAATTCCATTTTGATTTGATGAAGAGGGTTCTTATTCTTTTCTCCTTTCCAATGAAACTACATATACAGGGAACACAGTAGTAGAACCTCTAAGTTGACCATCCAAAGGACTGTAACAAACTCGTAAACATAAGGAACTTACATTAAGTACATATGGTGCATGTTCAGTCTGTGAAAATTAAGTTGATGTAGGGAAGTGGCCAACTATTGAGGTTCTGTATATGTATTAATTTATTTCTAATAAGTCATGACTTAACAAAGTCAAGACTATCCTTTGTTAATGACATATTCCAGCTTTCATTGGCATTTGTGTTTCAAATATCATTATGTGAATTAAATATTAACTGTCCATCCCCCTTAAAAAAGTATAAATAAAAATTGAATCTGTAAGATATGTAGTCACCAGTGAGGTTAAGAGTTTTTAGACAAAAAATGAAAAATAAAAAAAGAGTTTTTAGACAGATTGAGCCAAGTACTGTGCCAGTGTTTAATGTTGTCATACATTCTTAATCAGCTTTTCCTTATGTACTCAGAACTTAGGATTCAGGGGTGGAGCAAAGGAATCAAGAAAAGCTTGCAGGCTTGGCACCTGTAGCACAGTGGTTATGGCACCAGCAATATACACTGAGGTTGGTGGGCTCGAACCAGCTCGGGCCAGCGAAACCACAATGATAACTATAACAAAAAAATAGCCAGGAGTTGTGATGGGCGCCTGTAGTCCCAGCTACTTGGGAAGCTGAGGAAAGAGAATCACTTTAAGCCTAAGAGTTTGAGGTTGCTGTGAGCTGTGATGCCACAGCAATCTACTGAGGGCAACATAGTGAGACTCTGTCTCAGAAAAGAAAAGCTTGTAGAGGTGTGACATTTGATTTGAACCTTGAAAAACATAAGAGTTTTGATAGGTAGAGATGGAGGGGTTCCCTGGGATTAGGGTGAGTGATCAGTGTTTAGATAATTTGGAGCTAGATCTTTAAGGTTCCATGAATTCTGAGCCAACCTACATGGACTTTTTAGTATGTAAGTGGGCAGCTCCTAAAGATTTTTGAGCAGTAGAGAAGGGTGCTTTAAGAGAATTACTTGTAGCTATCTATTCAGGCTGAATTGGTGTAGTTACAACCAGGAAGTGGGAGAGGAACTAATGAAAACCTGAGCTAGAATTGTGGCAGTCAATTAGTAAAGGAATAAATGTGATAGAAATTATAGAAGACAATGAAAAAGATTGAGAAATGGATTTCTATAATTGGAGGGGTGGGTCAAGGACAAAAAGGAAGAATAAAAATTAACATTAAAAGCTTCACTCCTATCCTGCTGTCATGGTGCATGCCTGTAGTGTCAGATACTTAAAAGGTTGAGCCAAGAGTATTACTTGAGCCCAAGAGTTTGAGATTTCTCTGAGCTATGATGATGTCACAACATTCTACCTAGTGTGATAGAGTACAACTGTGTCTCAAAAAAAAAAACAACAAAAAAAATTCACTCCTTAGGTGATAAGGCACATTGGGAAAAAGTTCTGGTTTAGGTTTCAGAGTAGGTAGTATCTGGTTTTAGGTGCTAATCCATGTTAGTCTTGGTGTTTTTAGGAAATACATTAGGGTAGAGTCATCTGATAAGTGGCTAGGGGGCTCGGCGCCTGTAGCTCAGTGGCTAGGGTGCCAGCCACATACACCAGAGCTGGTGGGTTCGAATCCAGCCCAGGCCTGCCAAACAACAATGACAACTACAACCAAAAAATAGCCATGTGTTGTGGCAGGTACCTGTAGTCCCAGATACTTGGGAGGCTGAGGCAAGAGAATCGCTTAAGCCCAAGAGTTTGAGGTTGCTATGAGCTGTGAGGCCACTGCACCCTACCCAGGGTGACATAGTAAGACTGTCTCCCCCCCCCCAAAAAAAAAAAAAAAATGTGGCTAGGGGCACGAAAATGTAAACCCCTTGTATTTGTAGGATAAGAGGAACCAGTAACAGTGGAAGTATCATTCAGACAAGTAAGAGAAGACTCAGGGAAGTACAGCATCACAACAACCAGTGAAGGGGTTTCTAGAAGGTATGAGAGTGGAAGGAATAAACTTTGTCTAGATTATATATTGTGAAGTAATTTAAGTAGAGGGGCAGAATAAGGGCTACAGAAAAGTTTTGAAGAGAAAGAGAATCTGTGGGGACTAAGCAGTAGAAGTAATTAGGTGTTAGTGACCTTTAAGCATTGTATACCCTTTCTGGAACAATGGAACAGCTGATATGAGAGCTTGTCCCCAATCCTGTGAACAGAAAATCTACGGGCACGTGTTAGAACCTAAAAGCTTCCTGTGAAATGAGCTATCTACAGAAGAGTGATACACCTGAAAGAGACTTGTCTTCAATAGCAGTAGGTAATTAGGAGACAATAAAATGTTGAGAGGAAAAATTATTGTAAACATAGCTTTCTATCAAATACAAGGACAAGAAAATGATGATTTTAGAGACCTATGGATTCATTTTATGTTGTATGTACCCAGAGAGGTTATTTGAAGATATACTATAGCAAAACAAAGACGAACATCAGAAGTAAGGCTTCCTAGTCAATAACAACCAAGAGGAAATAGTAAGTCAACCAGTATAAGGATTTCTTTAAGAAAAAGTAGTGGATAGAAAGTAAAAAACATGGTAGTATGGAAAAGGGTCTTCTAAAAAAAAAAAAAAGATAATCTAAAACTTTTCATTAAAAGGGTTGAGGACAATGGTTCTCAACCTTCTTAATGCTGTGATGTATTTTCATTGTTATAAAGGGCTGTGCAACCCACAGGTTGAGAACTGCTGGGCTAGGACTATGAAAGCTATGGCCTAAAAATTGGGCATAATTTTGACAATATTTAGATAGAGAGGACTCACATGACCTGACTCTAGGATAGAGCAAGAAGTGTAATCCTAGCACACTGCATACTGTTTAACCTCTATAGTAAGCAAAATTTGTGTCTTCACGGTATTAATGAAATAGTGTTTATTTTCTTTTATAATCAACCTGTTGAAGGTTTTATATGTTAGAGTAGAATGAAATTTTGCTCTTTGGACAATGTGTAAAAAGCGAATTGAGGGTTGGACTCACATTCTATGTAATTATCTCTTGAAGATCCTGTTAGTCTAAGCAAGTCTCTTTAATTGGACAGTGGTGGTAACAAGAAATATCTGATACTGGATGCCCTATCTTGTTAGGTCTTCACATTCTGAGAATGTGTAACAGAGTAGGATTTTCTGGAGTTCCCAAAATGGTGATGAGGACTCAAAAGGCTGAAGATGAAGAGGCACCAAGAGTTTCAAACTGTTGGGGGCCAGAACATGCCTGATTTGCTGATTAAGATTCACAAAACTTGCTCTGCTGAGTACCATTTCTCAGCTCTTACCATCCCAACTCATAGCAGCACTGGAGGCCCTGAGCTTTGAGTTTAGGGTGGGGTGTTAGCTATTTTTCTCTCTTCTCAGTGTACTGAGGTGATGGCATGTTAAGCTGGATTTGAAACAAAAGAATGTTTTAAGCTCCTGCCACACTCTTGACTACTTAGTAGATCAGTTAAAGGTGCATTGTGGACAAAGTATAAGAAATAATGACTTTCTTTCCCTTTTTTTTTTTAGAGACAGAGTCTCACTTTGTTGCCCTCGGTAGAATGCCTTGGCATCACAGCTCACAGCAACCTCCAGCTCTTGGGCTTAGGCTATTCTCTTGCCTCGGCCTCCTGAGTAGCTGGGACTACAGGCGCCCGCCACAACACCCGGCTATTTTTTTGTTGCAGTTTGGCGGGGGCCGGGTTTGAACATGCCACCCTCGGTATATGGGGCCGGCGCCCTACTCACTGAGTCATAGGCACCACCCAAAATAATGACTTTTCATTTGGAAGTCATGGCATCGGGGAGTTGGGACTATGGATGACTTTGCTTTTTCCAGATATGTCTGTTCAGTAAATACTTCAAAAAGTGGTCAGTGAGTGGGACCTGACAAGTTCTATTTTCCAATTAAATTGACAATCTTTGTGTCTATTTCATTAACTGAAATTAGACCTTTGAAGACCTTTGGTATAGAAAGATTAAAATAAATAGTGGTTAGGCCAATCCCAAATAAGTTTTGTTGTTGTTCTCAACCCACCCTGATTCTTTCACAGAATTAAAGATGAAATTGGTAATGGAGGTGAAAATACCTTAAAACTCTTCAATATTGACTTATGAATATATGCTGTTTAAGTGATAGTTGATTTAAACAAATACTGTTTCATTTGTCTAAGGAACATTGTCTTTGCACAAAGAAGAGAGGTGAATCATACTTGGAAATGGTAGCTGTACTACACAGGAACTAATGTTCTCCAACACAGGAGAAAATTGTTGGTTCTGGTCTAGAGCCCAACTTAAGCTTGTTTTGTAGGAAAGAGGCTTATTTTCATTAAAGAATTACTGTTCCAAAAATGTTTTATCTCTATTCCTGGACACTGGCACGTTTATAGTGGTTGGAACTTTTGGTTTACACAGTGCTGTGCTAAAAGTGTGGTCATAAGTTCCTGCAAATTTGGGTTTTGGCTTTCATCTTTACAATGTTGTTCCTTCCGCATATGCCAGAATAAGGTACTATAAATCCAGCATAGAAACATACTCTTTTAAAAACATTTTTTATTTATTATGGGAATATATTCTTCATCTTTATTTGAACAAGAAACTTCGTGGTTGGGTACCTGACTCCACCATATATATATAATATATATGGTGTGTTTTTCTACTAGTGCCATGATTTCTCCAGTCCCTCAGTCCTTTAGTCAAAAAGGATGGTTTGGAGCACCAGAACCATCTGTGGGGTTAAGCATAACTACCATGACACTTTCCAAGAATGAACTCATTTTTAGCCCTAACCTTAACCCTAATCCTTGTCCTAACTCTAATCCTAAACCTTACCCTCACCCTAACACATTTACCCTATCTACAACCACCTCTAAAGGAAAATAAAAGAATGAACTTGTTTTTAGTGAGGCCTATTTCACCTTATAGCCAGTAGTAATAACAGCTATCATTTCCCAAGTGCTTAACATACATCATCTCTTTTAATCCTCATAGCTGGAAAGTAAGTTGCATTATCTTTTTACAGAATAAGAAACCAAGGCTGAGAAGTTAAGTAGTTTGCTCAAGGTCATGCAGCTAGTAGAAATCAGCTCCAAGTCACACATCCCATGCTGTCTTGTCCATAATGTCTATGCTGTTGTCATCATTGTCTCTGGGTTCAAAAGATCTTTGTAAAGTATCACAGTTGGTAAAAGGGAAACTCAAATTTAGTTATCCCTGAATAGTTAAGGAGAGTTGAGAAGATACTCTTAGTAGGGTCTATGATTTTAGTCTTTACTAAACACCTTTACTAAAAATGACCTTTTAATTGTTTGCATTCAATTAAAATGTAAAATTCACCAATATATATTGCTGCATTTGCCATTCAGTAGTGAAGGAGGAGGATATTTCCAAGGACTACACACATTTTGAAAATGACATTTTAAGAAAAATTATCTATAATAAATTAAAAGAGTTTGGTAAGTGGTGCATGAGATCATCATCTTTACTTTTGTATATATTTGAAATTTTCCATGATAAATGTCTTTTCAGTAAATTCAAAGAAAACTGGGGGGGGGGAATCCTCCTTAATTCAGATTTATTAAGATAAAATTTATATAAAATTCACCTTTTGACTCGGTGCCCATAGCTCAGTGAGTAAGGTGCTGGCCACATACACCAAGCTGTGGCGGGGGTTCAAACCCAGCCCAGGCCATGTAAACAACAACTGCAACAAAAAATAGCCAGGCGTTGTGACAGGCGCTATAGTCCCAGCTACTTGGGTGGCTGAGGCAAGAGAATCGCTTAAGCCCAGGAATTTTAGGTTGCTGTGAACTGTGACGCCACAGCACTCTACCGAGGGTGACAAAATAAGACTCTGTCTAAAAAAAAAAAAATTTCACCTCTTTAGGTATGTACCATTTTATTAATTTGGGCTAACACAGTCATGTAGCCATCTCCACTGTCAGCACATAGAACATTTCAGTGGAACCATCAACGTGTAAATTTCTTAATTGGAAAGATTAGAACTTAGTACAGATTAGTTCTTAATGTACATTTAAAAATTACTAATATTTGAGCGAAATAGAAACCTTTCACATGAATGAATTACTGTTGTTTTTCATACTGATGTAACCTCCAGGTGGCGCAGTGGCACCAAAGTTCTGTTCTACCTGGTAGAACTTAGAGCAAAACTCCAGTCAAGTCCAATAGAGTTTTTTAAAAAAATAGTAGCACTCTAGGATTTATTAGTATTTAAGATAACAAAGATTAAATCAGAGTCTTGTTTGCTAACTGATACGATAGTACAGATTGAGTGTCCCTTATCTGAAATGCTTGGGACCATATTTCACATTTGGGGATATTTGCGTATACATACAACAAGCTATCATGAGAGTGGGGAACCAGTCTAAACATGAAATTAATTTTGTGCATGAAACAGTGTTTTAACTATCTTTTGACTATAGCCTATCACATGAGGGTCAGGTGTGAAATTTTCCGTTTGTGATGTCAAACTGGTGGTCGAGTAGTTTCAGATTTTGGAGCATTTGAGATTTTACATTTTTAGATTAGGAATGTTTAATCTATAATCCATTTATAAGAAAGAAAAAACTAGTATCCATAGGGTTTGGGTGAGAAAGGATACCAGTCTGAAAATGTTCTCATAGAATTTAAAGTAGCAATTGTCAAGTATAATCTTGAACAGACTCCATAGAGATGAGTAATAGCTACCAGATATATTGTTCTCCTGTACTCTTCCAAGGCATAGAAAATTTAGATGATTTCATGAGTTCAGGTTTCATAAAATAATATGAATCCAGGTAATCCTTTTCCCAGGTCATAGGAAGGAGGACATTGTTTGGGCCTTTGTTAACTTAAACATGACAGAAGTAATCACTTTTTTAAAAAGACGTAATCTTTTATAAATGAGTTCTGACTATAAAGAATCATTGGTTTAGTTCATTAAATAAGAACCCTCAGACCTGGCCCAGTGGCTCATGCCTGTAATCCTAGTACTCTGGGAGGCCAGGTGTTTGAGTTCAGTAGTTTGAGACCAACCTGAACAAGAGCAAGATCCCATCTCTACTAAGAAAGAAAAACTGAGGCAAGAAGATCTCTTGAGCTCAAAAGTTTGAGGTTGCTGTGAGCTATGATGCCATGGCACTCTGTCCAGGGCAACAGAATGAGACTCTGTCCCAAATAAAAATAAAAAATACATCTGAACCCACATGGAGGGGTGAGAGATGGCGATGCTAGGGAAAAAAATGTTTCAGGGCAGCGCCTGTGGCTCAAAGGAGTAGGGCGCTGGCCCTATATGCTAGAAGTGGTGGGTCCAAACCCAGACCCAGCCAAAAAACTGCAAAAAAGGGGGGGTGGGGGGGTGAAAAAAATGTTTCAGAGATATAAATCATCTTCTCTAGTTTTTCTAGGAACTCTTAATTTATCACCCCTCTGCCACACATAAATCCATAGGTAGTATTTGGGAAGAAGGGTGGTTTTTTTTGTTGTTGTTGTAATTTTTATTTTTTTGAGACAGAGTCTCAAGTTGTTGCACTCGGTAGAGTGCTGTGGCACCATAGCTCACAGCAAACTCAAACTCGGGCTCAAGCAATCCTCTTGCCTCAGTTTTTCTATTTTTAGGTGGAGAATGGGGTCTTGCTTTAGCTCAGGCTGGTCTTGAACTCATAAGCTCAGGTAATCCACCCACCTCGGCCTCCTGGAGTGCTAGGATTACAGGCATGAGCCACCACACTTGGCCTGGGGAGAAGGTTTTGACAGAAGGCCAGGGGTTGGTTCAAAGGAAATAGCAGATAGGTAAGTTACCGAATCAGCAGGCTCTCAAGATAGTAATTTCACACAGGGCTCTCCCAGGCGGAGCCCACATTACCAGGACTCTTGTTACTCATAAAGTAAGTAATGCTAAGGGAAAAGTGTTCGTTAAACTGTTAGTGAAGTTCTAGAGAGTTTATAAGAAATTTAGACAAGTCAGCCTTAAGATACTGCTTTGTGCCTCACTCTAGAATCATAGGCTTATTATGGAATTTGGAAATGTGTGAGCTTCTAAGACCCTGATCAGAAGTAAGAATAGACATCTCTATCAAAATAAATGATCTTATTTTTAGGAAAAAATAATCTCCCACCCCCCCACCAAAAGTTAATGCTGTTATGACAAATAGAGTACCTAGTGTCCCCACCCATTCACTAGGGACTCCTTCTCAAAGTAACCAGTGCTAATGGTTTATTCTGTTGCTTCGAGCCATATTTTATACTTAATGTATATAAATCTTCATTTAAAAGGACTATTCTGCACCTTTTAAAATGACTTTTTTTGAGGCAGTCTTACTCTATCACCCTGGGTAAGAGTGCTGTGGTGTCATCATAACTCACAGCAACCTAAAACTCTTGGGCTCAAGTGATCGAACCTCTTGCCTCCACTTCCCAAGTAGCTGGGCCTACAGATGCCCGCCACAATGCCCAGCTAATTTTTTCTGTTTTTAGTAGACATGGGGTCTTGCTCTCAGGCTGGTCTTAAATTCCTGAGTTCAAGCAATGCCTACCTTTGCCTCCCAGAGTGCTAGGATTACAGGCATGAGCCACTGCACTCAGCCAAATGACATATTTTTTATTTTTATTTTTTTAGAACAAGAGTCTCACTGTACCACCCTCAGTTGAGTGCTATGGCGTCACAGCTCACAGCAACCTCCAACTCTTGGGCTTAAGTGATTCTCTTGCCTCAGCCTCCCAAGCCTGGGACTGCGGGCAGCCGCCACAACGCCCAGCTATATTTTGGTTGTAGTTGCCATTGTTGTTTGGCAGGCCCAGGCTGGATTCGAACCTGCCAGCTCCGGTGTATATGGCTGGCACCCTAGTTGCTGAGCTACAGGCACCAAGCCCAAATTACAAATATTTAAAATTTTTCTTATTAGTTGTAAGAGATAGGCTCTTGCTGTGTTGACCAGGCTAGTGTGCAGTGGCTATTCACAAGTGCAGTCATGGCACACTATGCCTGAAACTCCTGGCTGAAGCAATCCTGCTTTAGCTTCTGGGATAGCTCAGCCTCTCGTGTGCCACCACACCTAGCTAAAATGATAGATCTTAACCGTCATTTGTATCTGTATAAAATGGACCCATATTTGACCTACTTTGTGCTTTTTTTGAGCATGCAGAAATGTATATTTTTAAGACACTTCAGTGTTCTCTTCATAAAGCACCTTTATTATCACAGTAGCTGCTTTTGGATACCTTACTCTGCCTCTTGCTATATTTGTTTGTGGTTGTCTGGGCTGTTGTTGATCTTTGTATTTCTTAGAGTTTGGAGGAAAGAGCAGGTATTTCAGTCACAAAGATCGCAGTCCTTTTGCAAGCTGTACCAGCTATGAGACTAGGCAGCAGCTCACCCTTTCTGAGCTTCATCACCCTTATCTATAAAGTGGGGAGGATACATCACAGTCATTGGCACTCAGTGAGTGTCAGTTGTCCATCCTTTCTCCTTTATGGAAACATACTATAATTTTAGTTTTGGTACCTAATAAGGAAAGCATTTTAGGAACTTCATGATTTATACCAGTTAAATCTACCCAGTCCTACAAATCTATCTGTCTGTTTGTTTTTTTTTTTTCTTTTGATAAGAATGAAGCCAAGGAAAATTAAAGAAGACGATGCTCCAAGAACAATAGCTTGCCCTCATAAAGTAAGTAATGCTAGGGGAAAAGTGTTCATTAAACTATTAGTGAAGTTTTAGAGAGTTTATAAGAAATTTGGACACATCAGCCTATAAGATACTGCTTTGTGTCTCACTCTTAGATTATAGACTTATTGTGGAATTTGGAAATTATTTTGGGTGTTGCTAGAGTGAGCCAAAAAAATAGACTTCATAATTTCCTTCACGATTTTTTTTATATACTTGACCCTGTTAATTGTGCATTATTATTGTGGTACTTAATTGTTTTCAAATGTAGGAAGTCTTTAAAATAAAAAGGTAACCAGAAAAGTGCTTTGTGGTATTTGGTGGGGTCTATTTTCAGACTTACTTGGATGTAAAACTAAGAGAAAAATGAAGTATCATGTAGGTACAGAGAAATAAAAGGGGAGAAATTATGAATGGAATAAATAATTTTTTTAAATCAACTATTGGAGAAGGATGAATTTAGTTTCTTGATACTGCCCCATAATGACTATGCATTCATAAGTTCTTTGTGTGAGATTTTGAAAAGTAATGATTTCCACTAGGACCAAAGATAAGCGTTTGAAAACAGTTAAGCCTTAAGTGCCTGTCATCTCTTTAGCTTGTCCTGTATACTTCTTAAATTAAAAAATTTTTAAGGTTTCTTTGAGTTCTAAAAGACACATAAGAACTGTACATATTTATGGGGTAAAGTGTGATTTTCGATGCATATATATATTGTATACCAATTAAATATTTTAAAATTCCATTTTCTAAATGGGAACTCAACCTAGAGGTCAAGGTGAAAAAACTGTGGCTCCCCATCGTGCCTGTGAAGCTGTCCAGTGGTGATTTTTGTGCTGTCCTTCTGTCATGCTGTCTTATCATTTCCCATTCACCCCATTATTGGGCAACAACTGCAGAAGAAATTGTTAAGGATATGCTTCTCTCAAGCACCACACATCCATCTGCCTTCCCCCCCTTGCACTGGTATCAATTTGCCTGCTTCTTCCTTTTCCTAGTGTCTCACAAAATAAATTTCTTCTGTAGTTGCCATTCCTTGGAGACCCTCTTGCTTCTTTCTCTGTCAAGAAGGGGAAAGAGGCAAAGAGAGAAGAGGGAACAGTAGGCGATGGAGAATGACAGCCCATTGTTGCAGCACAGAATATGGGGCCCACCAAAGGTAGTGGTGGACTACCGTCATTTTAACTCCATTTATTTATCAGTGCTTCTGTTACTTCATTTTGGGGGACATAGTTGGGTGAGGTGGCTGTGGTGTAGCTGGAAGCCAGGGTGTTGGGTTCTACTCCCAGTTTGGCTACTACTAGTAGTGTGACCTTGGGCAAGTCTACTTAAAGACATCTCTAAGCCTCAGTTTCCTCATCTGTAAAACAAGGGTTTGCATTAAATGATAAGTACTTTTCCACTGTCTGTTTTTGTCTTAGATTATTAAATGTTCTATTGTAATACTAAGTAAAATTTAAGCAGGGGTTGGAGGTGGGAAGGTTGTTTTGTTTAGTCAGTAAAGGCTATTAAGTGATTGAATCCTTTCTGACAGTTTGCGATGTGAACCACTAAGCTTCTTTCTCTGTTTTAAGGGCTGCACAAAGATGTTCAGGGATAACTCTGCCATGAGAAAACATCTGCACACCCACGGTCCCAGAGTCCACGTCTGTGCAGAATGTGGCAAAGCTTTTGTTGAGAGCTCAAAACTAAAACGACACCAACTGGTTCATACTGGAGAGAAGCCCTTTCAGGTAGAGCCAGTTCCTTCTCCCCTTCTCACTGACCTTGCCCTTCTAAACACAGCAGGTGTAGGCAGTTTGAGAACACAGGAGGTGCCAGGCCAGAGAGTCCGGGTCTTATAATTGCTCCTTAATGAAAAATAGAAGTGGTCTTCTGCTGAGTCGCAAGGAAAGGTTGCCCAGCTTCTTGACCTCAAGTATAATCTATGGTACTAGATACAGAGTGTATCACTGTTTGTAGAGCACACTTTATAACAAGGAGAAAAACAGGATTGTTCATAAGCACACTTAAATCAGTTAGGATTGAAGTAATTTATTTTTGGTGGGTAATAGTATATTGGGTTACTGATTGTTAGACATTTCTAAAATTTTATTTTTTGAGATTAAGTATCAGTAATATGTTATCTCATTTTAAGAAGCACATCATTAGGTTCTCTTTAGAACCTCCTTAATCATTTGTGTTTTACTAGGGACTTAAACCAGTATTTAGAATAATTTTTGTTGTTTTACCATTGTGTTTTAAAGATTTAGGAGATGGCTGGTGTGATGGCTCATGCCTGTAAGCCTAGCACTCTGGGAAGCCAAGGCAGGTGGATTGATTGAATTCAGGTGTTCAAGACCAGTCTGAGCAAGAGCAAGATCTCATCTCTATTAAAAATAGAAAAAATAGCTGGGCATTGTGGCGGGTGCCTGTAGTCCCAGCTACTGGGGAGGCTGAGACAAGAGGATCACTTGAGCCTAGGAGTTTCAGGTTGCTGTGAGCTATGTGATGCCACAGTACTCTACCCAGGGTGACAGAGTAAGAGTATCTCAGAAAATAAAATGAGGTTCGGTGCCTGTAGCTCAAGCAGCTAAGGCACTAGCCACCTACACCAGAGCTGGCAGGTTCGAATCCATCCCAGGCCTGCCAAAACAACAAAAACAACTGCAATCAAAAAATAGCCGGCTGTTGTGGCGGGCATCTGTAGTCCCAGCTACTTGGGAAGCTGAGGCAAGAGAATCACTTAAGTTGGAGGTTGCTGTGAGCTGTGATGCTACAGCACTCTACCCAGGGGAGACAACTTGAGGCTCTGTCTCAAAAAAAGAAAAGAAAGAAAAGAAAATTAAATAATAAAAGATTCGGGACTATCCATGGGTTTTAGGGGTTGTCCAACATGGCAGAGTTAAGAGATCCCTGGCCACTAATTCCAGAATATATCTAGAAAGTTTGCTAGGGGCAGGGAGCCAAAGTGTTTGGTACTGACTGGGTCTGGTCAGAGTTTCTGCATGGGTTGATCTCTGGTCTTTCCTCAACAGTGCACATTCGAAGGCTGTGGGAAACGCTTTTCACTGGACTTCAATTTGCGCACACATGTGCGAATCCATACCGGAGACAGGCCCTATGTGTGCCCCTTTGATGGTTGTAATAAGAAGTTTGCTCAGTCAACTAACCTGAAATCTCACATCTTAACACATGCTAAGGCCAAAAACAACCAGTGAAAAGAAGAGAGAGAAGACCCTTCTTGACCACGGGAAGCATCTTCCAGGAGTGTGATTGGGAATAAATATGCCTCTCCTTTGTATATTATTTCTAGGAAGAATTTTAAAAATGAATCCTACACACCTAAGGGACATGTTTTGATAAAGTAGTAAAAATTAAAAAAAAAAAAAAAAAAAACTCTAAGATGACATTGCTAAGATGCTCTATCTTGCTCTGTAATCTCGTTTCAAAAACACGGTGTTTTTGTAAAGTGTGGTCCCAACAGGAGGACAATTCATGAACTTCGCATCAAAAGACAATTCTTTATACAACAGTGCTAAAAATGGGACTTCTTTTCACGTTCTTATAAATATGAAGCTCACCTGTTGCTTACAATTTTTTTAATTTTGTATTTTCCAAGTGTGCATATTGTACACTTTTTGGGGATATGCTTAGTAATGCTATGTGTGATTTTTCTGGAGGTTGATAACTTTGCTTGCAGTAGATTTTCTTTAAAAGAATGGGCAGTTACATGCATACTTCAAAAGTATTTTCCTGTAAAAAAAGTTATATAGGTTTTGTTTGCTATCTTAATTTTGGTTGTATTCTTTGATGTTAACACATTTTGTATAATTGTATCGTATAGCTGTATTGAATCATGTAGTATCAAATATTAGATGTGATTTAATAGTGTTAATCAATTTAAACCCATTTTAGTCACTTTTTTTTCCAAAAAATACTGCCAGATGCTGATGTTCAGTGTAATTTCTTTGCCTGTTCAGTTACAGAAAGTGGTGCTCAGTTGTAGAATGTATTGTACCTTTTAACACCTGATGTGTACATCCCATGTAACAGAAAGGGCAACAATAAAATAGCAATCCTAAAGAAAGAGTATGGCAGAGAAAGATCTGTAAGCACAGTCTTATTTTCTTTTGTTGTCCAGAATACTTATAATTCTTGAGCCTCCCAGAAATTGGTAGCTAAATAAAGCAACTCAAGCTTCCTTTAAAATAAAATAAAGAATACATTCCAATGTCAGCAAGTAACCAGGTACTGGGATCATTTCACATCTTTCTTCACACTGAACAGTGGTTCTTATTGCCCAGGTGGGTTGAGGCCTTATGGGCTATAAAACTAACCAAAAACCAAAACAAAACCCTACAAAGTAGCATGTCTCCTTGTGGTTTCCTTCTTTTTCCTAAGGGAAAGAAGGGGGAAAGCATGGAGTAACACCAGATGGTTTTGTAAATTGATGGAGGTTTCTGTTATGTGGTGCCCCAAGGGACTAAAATAAAAAGGTCTTGAAATGGGTAATTGCCTCTAACTTCCCAGATGAACGGCTCCCCAATGGGGCCAGGCTTCGCAGCAGGGAAAGTAGCCTTTGTTGTTGGATCTAAACTCACTAGATGGAGCCAGGTGCGGTGGCTCATGCCTGTAATCCTAGCACTTTGGAATACAAGACCCCCAGATCCCTTAGGCTCAGGAGTTGAGACCAGCCTAAGCAAGAATGAGACCCCCATCTCTACTAAAAATAGAAGAATTAGCCAGGCTTTGTGGCAGGGACCTGTAGTCTCAGCAACTCAGGAGGCTGAGGCAAAAGGATCACTTGAGCCCAGGAGTTTGAGGTTGCTGTGAGCTGTGACAGCACCGCACAGCACCGCACTCTAGCCCAAACTACAGAGCAATACTGTCTCAAAAAAAGAAGGCAGGGAGGGAGGAAGGGAAAGGCAGGCAGGAAGGCAGGCAGGCAGGAAGGCAGGAAGGAAGGAAGGACAGTTGACAACATATTTTTACTCTAAAGACAAAGAAACTGGAAGTATAAAGAGGTGAAGTCATATGCTTAGGATTGCACAGCTTATTAGTGGCAAAGGCAAATCTAGAATCCACTGCTCCTCTCCGGATGTTCCTCTTGTCCAGCACGAGTGAACAGTGTGCTTTCCCTCTTCTCCTGCGTCCCTGATTGGGATCTTGTGGTGGAATGTGCACAGTGCTGGGCCTGAGGACCTGAGAGTTCTCAGCTCCGCCCACGGAGACCCAGAGTTTAGTGCTCCAGCTTCCTCCAAGGCCCTTATTTCTTTCCTAAGTCTCTCCTGTGTCAAGAACTCTGACAAGAAGGCCCTGAAAGCAACTCTGTATTTCTGTTTTAAATTTTGATCTGTTGCACTTAAATTGTTCAGATGTACAAAAGGACCAGTTGACAATATTATGACAGTATCATATTGTAAAAGAAAGAGTAGATCCTAGAAGGAATTGTGAGAATTCCCACCAGCCTCCGTGTTACTGTCTCTGTGCCTGTTTCCGTCTCCATGAGGGCTCTGATTTACGTTTTGGTGCTAATTCATGGGCACAGTGAGCTTAGAGGCTAAGCATAAAGGCAGTAGAGTGACATGCCTGGGTGACAACACTTACTTGCTCCAGCGTTTGCCAACAAGTTTCCTCCACTCCTTAATCTTCCATTTCTCATCTATTAAGTAAACCATAGTAGAGACTGCCAGCTCCGTTTGCAGTAATCATTCTCCCCTTCGTCTTCCTTTTTTTTTTTTTTTTTTTGTTTCTTTGAGACAGAGTCTTACTCACTGTCATAGCTTATAGAAACCTCAAATTCTTGGGCTCAAGCAATCCTCTTGCCTCAGCCTCTCGAGTAGCTGGGACTACAGGCACCTGCCGCAATGCCCAGCTAATTTTTAGAGAGTGGGGTCTCACCTTTGCTCAGTCTTATCTCGAACTCATGAGCTCAAGCAGTCTATCCACCTTAGCCTCCCAGAGTGCTGAGATTACAGGTGTGAGTCACCAAGCCTGGCTTGTATTCTCCCCTTCTTATTTGCTAATATAATCCTGATTTTATTCAGGACACTAATATGGCCAGTTGAAAGAATTTATTTCTGTTCCTCCTTTGAACTCTGGATAGCAAATGAGGTATGAGTAAAGTTACCCTATTGGGGTCCCAGTTTTCTAAAAAAGAATTACTTACCTGAAAGTTGTTCCCTTTTGCTCTTTCCCCAATTCTTCTTTCTTCCTGTCTCAAACTCATAGATGATGGCTGGAACTCCAGCAGCCATCTCAGAGCATGAAGCTAGAAATCCTGTACCCAAGGATGGCAGAAGAGAAAGATAGAAGGAACCTGGATATCTATGATAACAAAAGTTAGCTCACCTACCCTGGATCACCCACATCTGGACTTCTTTGAAGTAAATTTTTCTCTAAATAAACTTATTTGAATTTACCTGATTGAAGTACTCACATCAAAGAGTGAGTATAATTTTAAATTATAATTTGAATTCTCTGTAATTTTTCAAAAATTTATATAAAACACCTGTTATAACTATAAAGCATAGCATTTAGTAAGTAATCCAATTAACATTAGTTGCTACTATTGCTATTTCTAATATTCTATGACTATGATTAGTAAAATGCCACCATTATTAATATTATGTCTTATCTTCCTAATGCTTCAGATATAAGCACCTTGAGAGCAAACCTTGTAACTTACTCCCATTTGTGTCCCCCGTAGGCCTGTGGCCGTGTCCTGCATGTAGTTTTAAAAGAAAGCACCTTCCAAAATTTATTGTTTTAATAGAATCTGCTGAGAGGGGTCAAGTGTATCAATCATTGATAATAAAGCCTGGAGGAATGGTTCCAGGTTTTGCACAGAGCTCTGTATTTCCTAACTCTTGTTTTATAGTTGTATTATTTTATTTATATGTAGATTCAAAGCCAGTTTTGCTAAGGTGTGTTTTTAATAAACATGCCTTTTTTATATATAGAAAAATGAATACACAAAACACCCTGGTTATCTTGACCCCAAAATAATCTGGCCTGTGCCAGCACACATATCTAACAATCTTCGTATCACTCTGTCTGCCCTTTTTTGAGTACTATCTATGAGCTTGGCAGCAGGCTAAGAATTTTGTGCATTTTATCTGAATTAATGCCTAACAACAGTCTTGTGGGAGAGGTATTAATATAATTATCTCCTTTCCTCGCTGCAGGCTTAGGATCTAGAAGGAAATACTGAGGTCTAATGAATGTCACCTTTTCAAACTCAAGCCAAAGTACAGAAAATATTTCTTAGGGGATGTGAGCCTATAGAAAACTCACAGAAGTTCTGCTGAATTCTGTGTTTATTTCCTTTCATTTAGGGAAGAAACCAAATCTTCCAAAGAGAGAAGAAAACTCAACAATTTTAACTTAATATTTTTATTGAGGTGAATTGATGTACAAAAACATTATTCATATTTAATGTATACAATTCAATGATTTGAGAAGAAGAGTTTTTACCTTCCTTTTCCTCTGAAATAATCTTCTTTTCTAAAAAGATGATTGTCGTAAGCCATCTTTTCTAAAAAGATGATTGTCTTAAGTTCATAGGAAGTTTGCATCTGAATAAAGTTTTTTTTCCCCACAAAAGCAAAACTTTCATCAGTACGTGGGGAAAGCATAAGTTGAGGCAGTTTTTAGAAAAATGCCTTCCTTTCTGCCTCCATTTTCTTGTAAGCTCTCGCTGCCTCCCAAGCCTGCTAGGAGGCCCCCTCATCTTGCTTTGCCTATCAGGAGGATGGAACCCTCTCTCTGACCCTTAGACTCACACCCTTTCATTGCATACCTGATTCTTTCCATATGTTTAATTCACAAACACACTGCTCTTTCATCCCAGTTGTATGTGTTAATGTCTGTGCAATAAGTTTCATTACATATGTGCAATATTGATTACGCATCTCACGTTAAACGCATACAAATGAGAGGGTCCCTGACCTACTCACAAGTGTGTCTAGACTAGAGCATGAAGAACCAGCTATCCCCCCAAGGCTGCCCTGTGGACCTATTTTACACAGTCATTTGATTCAATTGGATATTGTTTTGTAAAGCCACATGGAAATCAAAGTATTTTTTCCCAGGCTCTTGGAGTGCCCGGGTCAAGAATGCTGGGGATCTGCTGTCAGGGCGCGAGGCTGTCAGCGCTGTCCCTATCAAGCCTCCCAGTCATCACTTGCACAAGAACAAGTAGGCAGCCCGCTGCCTTGTGACAAGTGCTGTGACTCCCAGGGGGGAGCCAAGGGCCGTGAATGAAATCCTATAAAAGGTCATTTTATGGAAGAGGAAATGTTGGCGTCACCCGGAGCACACACAAAATTTTGATTAAAAAACCGGGTGATTGGGTGCCAGGGTGCATATGCAGACCAGGAATCGCTCTCCTTTCTGCCTTCCCTCGCGTTAAGAAGTATTACAAGTTCTGAAATCTTCTCCAAGTGGAACTCTTGACTCAAAGGAACACGCAGAAACATATTGTTCCATATTAGAACAGTGGCTAAAATGGGTTTAATTCAAGGGTGCGCAAATTGCTTTCAGCTAATTCTCTACAAGGGCAGCGGCAAGTTTGTGGCCCCACCTATTAGGATCTCACCCATGCCCACAGCCCCACCACCTCCCACACACCTGCTCGGGAATATTTCTCCTGACACCTACAGGCTCTGGAAGCCAATCAGCTACCTTCTCCAGTAACTATACCTGGCCATGTAAACATTCAAACCCCACCAACATTTTTAAGTCCACAGATAATTTTGAGACCTTGGGGGTGACTAGCAACCCTGGACACATTCCATGAATATTTTAGAAGTCATAAGATAACACAAATTCCAAGTGGCTTTTTAACCCAGTTTCTAAAAGAAATAATTTCCCATATATATATATTTTTTTTTAATAGTATATTCTAACAATCACATTTCAAAATAGATTTCTGGGGTTTTTGTGTGTGTGAACTTGCCTCTTCCTTGAGGTTTTTGTTAATTCATATGGATTATATTTGAAAAAGCTAAATCACAAGTCATATTTAAAAAAAAAAGAACGGTAAAGTTTTGAAATGGTTTATTTTCAATCTCTGTAAACCTCTTAAGAAGGCTTTATATAATTAAAATAATTATTTACACTTTGGGGAGGAAAAGATGTGACAAATATCCTTATTTGAATGCCCCAGGAGGTTATTTGCAAGAAGAACAATGCCTTGAATTTATGTAAATTTCCTCCAAATTTTCCAAAGTAAGTAGTAATACCTTGAAAACAATAAAGGAAGCTGGACTCAGTGGCTCCTGCCTGTAATCCTAACACTTTCAGAAGCCAAAGAGGGAGGATTGCTTGAGGCCACAAGTTCCAGACCAGCCTCAGTAAGAGTGAGACCCCATCTCTACTAAAAAAATAGAAAAATGAGCTGAGATTCATGCTGGCATCTGTAGCTCCAGCTACTGATGCAGGAGGTCTCTGGAGCCCAGGAGTTTGAGGTCGCTATCAGCTATGATGCACTCTACCCTGACCAACAGAGTGAGATTCTGTCTCAAAACAAAAAACAAAAACCTTAGTAATTAAGAATCAAGGGAGGCCAGGTGCAGCGGCTCATGCTTGCAATCCTAGCACTCTGGGAAGCTGAGGCAAGACTACACAAGCCCGGAGTTTGAGGTTGCTGTGAGCTAGAACTCCACAGCAGTCTACCCAGGGCATCAGAGTAACACACTGTCTTAATAATAGTAATAATAATAATAATAATAATAAAGATTCAAGGGAGCTAGATTCAAGGTGCTAAGTCATGTCTTTGACCAAATGCTTGTGTGACTTTGGGTAGGTAAATGACATCTCCTCGCTTCATTTTCTTCCTCTGTAAATGGGGCAAGATGGATGATACTTAGTCTAAACTCCTAAAATGCCATTATCAACTGATTTCAAACTTATTACTTACACAGATAAGAGAGGTATCATTTTATATAAAGCAAATACAAATGAGAGTCCACTAGGTATGGGGAGAGCTGTGAAACTCAGTCTCCTGGTAATTACTGGTACTATTCACAGGCATCGGGGAATTCATTTGAACCTCTGGCAATGACTACTATTGTTCCATAGTGAGCCAGTGCACTGTGGCAAGGATCAAATTCTTTCTCACACCTGCAAATGCAATCCATATGATAATATCCACCTTAAGAGTCTCCTTTTCTGTCAGAAATTAACAGTAAATCACTGAATTGTTCTCCTCCTGAACTGGAGCTATTCCCACCAGCAGTAGTGTTGAAAAACAGCTACAGGAAATTACAAAGGGACCTGGCATCCCCACAGACCACTGCTTTGAAATAGGTGTGCAGGCTGCGGAGGACTAACCCTCAAGTCAGGGGGCTCCTCCCTCTGAGGAAGCCAACCCAGAGGTCAGGTTTCACACCAAAAAACTGACCAGCTGCCTTCAGGAGCCACGAAAGCCATTAGCAAGAATAGTGAACACACACACATACTTATAGGTACATACACGGAGAGTGCCAAAAATGTCTACACATTTTAAGCAAGGACAAAATTGTATTTTGTATTTGAGATGGAGTCTCACTTTGTTGCCCTAGGATAGAATGCCCTGGCATCACAGCTTATACCAACATCAAACTATTGACCTTGGGTGATCCTCTTGCCTCAGCCTCCCGAGTAGCTGGGACTACAGGAACCTGTCACAACACCTGGCTGGTTTTTCTATTTTTAGTAGAGACAGGGGTCTTGCTCTTGCTTAGGCTGGTCCCGAACTCTTGAGCTCAAACAATCCACCCACCTCGGCCTCCTAGGATTGCAGGTATGAGCCACCATGCCCAGCCCACAAAACTGTATTAAAATTGTAATACACAAGTCACATTTGACTTTTGCAATTGCAAGAGATACAAGATGCAAGACAACGAACATTATTGGTATATAGTGAGTATCACAATTTTAATACAGTTCTTTCCTTTCTTAGAATGTATATACATTTTTGGCACCCTCTGTATATGTAATACACACACACACACACACACACACCCCTTCCTACACATACATTCATGTACATACACTTACACCAAAAATGTATGTATTGGGGGTTACTTGGAAAGATTATGAAAGGCAGGTGTTTACCAACTGCAACCAAGCTTTGTAGAAATGAACATTTCTTTAGCAGCTAAAAAACCAAGAGAAAGAAAGAATAGGCCTAATACTGTTATGGGTTTGGCCTCCTTGACTGTGGCTAGTCACAAAGCTGATCTGCAGTGTGGAGAGGATGAGTCAGCTATGACGGGGCAAGACACACTGCCTGCTAGAATTTGCGACAGCACCGTTCAAAGCACTTGCAAAATAACTGAACTCTTGGCTTCAGAAGGAACGGAACTGTATGAGCTATCAGTTTCAGGAGAAAGCCAGGGGAGAATAGAGACATAATTAAAACTTAGAAACTCCCAAGAGGCATTTCCTGCTTCTTTCCAGCCAATAGTTGAATACTTAGTTATCAGCTGCGTTGGAAGCACAGGATGTCTGGTTTTAGAGGACAGTCCTGCGTGTTTGCTCAGGCTATTATAAATGACTTTGGCAGGGCTTGAAAGTATACAACATAACCACATTGACTATTTTTCCAAGTTTTCATTTCCGGAGGTTCACTAAACATCAAATGTGTCAGGTGAATGGCCTGGCAGGGAGCAAGCCAGTCTCACATCTGCTCTAGCTCAGAAGCAGTTAATTCTGATGCTGTATCAAGGGTTAACAAAGTAGGCCTCTCAGTCCTCAGGCCCTAACAATCCCATCATGACGATATCAGATTCTGAACAAGTTTCAAACCAATAAGACCACCTATGTAACAGTACATCCGAGATCATCTAAATTTCCAAAGTTTTCTGGCCTCAACTGGCACCATCTTTGATAACAAGACTCATTCTGGCTGGGCCTCTAGAATACTCAAAATACGACATTTATTTTATTACCGTCTTTCGACATAGTTGATAATGGTTTCCCACCAGGTCTTTGAGAAAAAAAAGCAAGTAAGGATATTTTGCTGAAAAGAGTCACATGGTCAATGTATTCATTATTCAGGTTTTTTTTCTATTAATAATTCCTGGATAGTTGCAATGTTGTGTTAATATAATTCCTTTCATATCACTGCCTTAACAAATATATAAATTAGGCTCAAATTCTACAAAAAAACTAGGAAGTACTTGATGCTATTTTTTTTTAGTTACAATAATATACTATTTCTTAAAACCAAATTATTCGAATTGGATTTCATACATTGGATTCAATAATTATTCATACATGTGTGTATGAATACATGATATCTAATTCCTCTTAAAATGGTGTCCAGGTAATTGTAATGCTTTCCTTGACACAATGCTTTTGGTTAAGTGGTGGCTCTGGGACTTGAATTTATGTAGATTTCACAGTGTATTTATAACAGCTCCTCATGGGCAAGGCTATGATTCCCACTTACGAATGAGCAGATTAATGCTCAAAGAGATTAATGGAGCTACCTGATGGCCATAAGACTAAGCAGAGTCATAACTAGAATCCTAGTTCATGCTTTTACCGATACGATGTATGCATGAAGATGTTTATTGTAGCAGTAATGATAACAGCATAAAAACAGAAAATCACTAGACAGCGGGAGGCAAATGAATGAAATAATACATCACCTCAATGAGCTATTATGCTGCCTTTAAAATACGACTTTAAATAATAATTATAAGGTGATAGCTACCAGGTTTGAATGCTTACTTTGTGACAGGCACATCAACAGTCCTTTAGGTGAACTATCTGATTTGGGTTTCAAGGCTCTAATCCTGTGACCAGTTCTGTCACTGTCTGCATTTTACACATGGAAACTGAAGCTAAAATAAATTAAATTACTTGCCCAAAGCAAGTAAGCTAATAACAAGACTGTCTGACTCTAAAGCCAGGTCCATCAACCTTGGCAAGGTTGACACTTGAAGCTGTACAGCTCTTTAATGTGGGAAGAAGGGCCCTCTGGTGCCTTGTGAGATAGTCAGTAGCATCTCTGTTCTCCACTCACCAGGTGTGAAAACCAAAATGTCTTCAAACACGGCTAAATATCTCCCGGGGCACAAAATTATCCCAGATTAAGAGGCACTACTCTTAAAAACTAGGCTGAACCATTGTGCTATATACTCCCCTCCCAACACAAGCAGTCTTCCTCCAGGAACTTGGTGGTGAGACTGTGTGTGTGTGTGTGTGTGTGTGTGTGTGTGTGTGTGTGTGTATCTGATGGTCATAGGCAGGGTACCCTGTGATACAGGCTCTAACACTTTGAAATTTTTTTTTATTTTATTATTTTTATTATTTCATTATTTTATTTTATTTTATTTTTTATGATTCAAATACAGCTCTTTAACAAATTTGACTGCAGGAGTTCAGCAGAGATGGGGGAGTCTCCCCCTCACTCCCAGCACTGTCCTTGGGAACCTCACCTGTGAGGAAGGGAGGGAAACAGGACTGAGCGGAAGAGTGGAACTCCCGTGGACACTCTTTGTTCAGAGAGGCCTCTGTCAACTCCACGCCGAGCTCCAGTGTCCTGGCTTGAGGCCACAGGGCCTGGCCTTCTTCCACTCCCCGTGGAACATCTTTGGATGTAGGATCCTCCGCAAGCTGTATGTTCTAGGGCAAGGTGATGCCCCAAGGAAAGGACAAAGCAGAAGCAGGAGAGTCACCAACACCCCCACACCTGGGGACTGGATGCCCTCTCTGTCCTGAAGCAGTAATCTTGGCAGAGCAGATACATATAAGAGGGTTTTCATTGTGCAATTTGTAAATAACTGAAAACATATGAGCATGTGGACCAAGACTGGAAAGTAATAAGCCGATGAAAATAGTCTAAAATGGTAACGAAAATGGTAGGCAATACTTTAATACATTTTTCTATTTTTCAAAGTTGAATATAAGGATGTGGTCAACATATTGTCCTTACCATTTAAAAAGCACTGAGACCTCAGAAAATACAATATACACTTTCAAAATATCATGTGTTATATATTCAGACAGCTAAAATGATTCTCAAGCTTGTTTATCTGTCCTAAAATGCAAAGAGCTTCCTTTCATAGCAATTCCAGGGACTGTTTGTTCTGTTTGAAGCATCATTACGTGTACAAACTCATTAAATCTCTTCAATAACTCTAAGATAAGTATCTTTATTAACTCCATTTTATTTTTTATTTTTATTTTTAGACAGAGTCTCACCATGTTGCCCTTGGTAGAGTGCTGTGACATCATAGCTTACAACCTCCAACTCTTGGGCTTAAGCAATTCTCTTGTCTCAGCCTCCTACATAGCTGGGACTACAGGCGCCTGCCATGACGCCTGGCTATTTTTGGATTGTAGTTGTTGTTTGGCAGGCCCAGGCCAGGTTTGAACCCACCAGCCCCTGTGTATGTGGCCTAGCCACTGAGCTACAAGCGCCAGAGCCTATTAACTCCATTTTAAAGAGAAGGAAATTTGTTTCCAAGAGTTTAAATAATTCAAGATGTGCACAACTGGGTAAGTGGTATAACTGGGGGCTGGAACCTATGTCTCAAATCCTGGTCGTACCAACTCTGTGCCACCCACCACCTACTACACACTTTTATTTCACACAGTATCCCTGAAGTCTCCTCACAAGGGCAGTAATCTGTCTTCTCAGATTTCATTTCTTTAAAAGGAAACAAAAAAAGAATAAACTAATAAAGCTGTCAATGCAAGACTACAAAAGAGATAAAAAAAATTGCCTTCAAATTTCCCATTTTAAAGTCTTTTGTGATTTAAAGGCTTTTAGATGCCAATGGTGAGTGCAAAAATAAAATTAATGCTATTTTTCTTTAAAGAATCAAGTCTCCCTTCTGCTTTCAACACAAAACAGGAAGCTTTATAAATAAATTCCTGTTTGAAGGATGATTCTCACAGGGTCAAAACTGCATCTTCCCAAGAGACCTAAGGGAACTAGACTCTCACCAGGACTCAAAAAAGAATTGCCTTTGAGCTAATTCACTGGGGACCATTCCTGGTCCTCTCAGGAACTATGGAAAATTCAACTCAAATTTATTAACATTCTGGAAATGAATTCTTTCACCAAAAGATCTGAGTGAATGTCCATAATCAAAATTCCTGCTTAGTTTTTTAAAAATGAATTTCCGGGGCGGTGCCTGTGGCTCAAAGGAGTAGGGCGCCAGCCCCATATGCCAGAGGTGCCAGGTTCAAACCCAGCCCCAGCCAAAAAAAAAATGAATTTCCAACCACAAAAATAGTCTTTTTCTTCCCAGAGTGCCTAAACCCTTTAGAATCTGTGTTCCATAGGAACATATAGTGTCCAAGTCTGTGAACAAGGCCTTCAAAAGTTCCATAGGTCAGTTATCTCAACAGATAGTTTATTTGAAATGGAATGCATTTTGAAAATATGAAAAATAAATCACATCTCTCCAAAACCATTTAAGAGACATATTTACACAAATTCTGACCACACTACTAAGTTCACAAAGGTGATGATTCGTCAAGCATTTGGTGTGTGGTGGTGCTTGCTTTACAGAAGATGGTATTTGTATATTTTTTAAGCAGAAGGCAGATCTTGGAATGTAACAGACAATGGTTTTATGTTTGTTCTCTAATACAGTGGTCTGGAAGGTCTTTCTACTGTTAAAGCCTGTTTCCTCACTGTCCAGCCTATCACCAGCCTTCAGCTGCAGAGCAGTGGGGAGTAGGTCTCCCTACTTTTTATGCAGATGCTTGTAAGAACAGAGTCCTTCTGGGGCAGCACCTGTGGCTCAAGGAATAGGGTGCCAGCCCCATATACTGGGGGTGGCAGGTTCAAACCCAGCCGCAGCCCAAAACTGCAAAACAAACAAAAAACAGAGTCCTTCTGCTCTGTTCTTTGGACAATTAACACCCTGTCTAAGAAAACCCCGTCAGAGCCTGTATTCCACTTGGCAAACGCCCTGCCGACAGTCCCGATCACTTTGTCACCTAATCTTATGTAAATCTGGATTGGCTTTTCAACATTGCAGGTCAAAAAGCTACCCTTCAAAACTGTGTCAAGAATTTAGGAAATAGCTCTCAAAAATCTATGTACCATACTTTCACAATTAATACATCTTAGGTTGCTTTAGGTAAACAGGTGTATTTCTTACGAATCACTGATGGATTCAACATCAAGAACTATATTTTCCAAATTTAAAATTATTCTGCTGAGGATATTTTATTGATAAAGCAAAAACCAATTCGTTTGACACAAAACAAGAAAAATGAATGTTCACAGTCTTGGCTCCATCCCGCAAAGCTGTGTTCTGAAGGATTGCTCTGGGTTCAAATTTTACACCTCTCTCCTAAGCTGCTACTGAATACTAATATTGTTAGCACCCAGACCCAAACTAAAAAAACCACATGACTTTCCCTAGAAACAGAAAACAAATGATGTGCTTCAACTCGTACACTTGAAGTAAACTCATTTAGTGTCAGATTTTAAATTAGGGCTCTCTAAGAGAAATTTAGTAAAAAAAGTTAATAACAGGCTTTTCAATTTAAGCCAGACCTGACAGGGTTTACACGTGTGAGAAACGCCTTTAAGCAATGTGTATGGCTCGGGTTTTATAAACAACCACTGGAAAACATGTATGAAGTGAAATTACAAAGTTAACTTAATTTCTATCTGATTAGAGAATCCTAGCCTGTTCAATGAGAGAAATGTTCTTTCTAAAAGTGCTCCTTATAGATATTTACTCTCTGGCCTCCGCACTCCCAAAAGGGTATATGCAGATCTAAGTGCCCACTAGGAATGTTTAAGGAACTTTATCATAATGCTCACTCAGCCTGTCCCAGAGTTAGTTGTTCTCAGGAAATGACAGGAGAGCCAAGTGAAGAAAGCACTTGGTGAGGAACAGTAACCACCATCTAGATGCAGGGGAGTTAGTTACACATTTCGTTCTCCTTCTATTCATTTCTCCCAACAAACAGTTCACTGAGCTGTGTATGAGGCATGGTACCAACACAAGTTCAAGGAGAAAAGTTCAATTTCCAGACAGAAAATTCCTGTTAATTTTTCAACTTTTTACATTTTATCTTTTTTCAAGGGGTGATTTTTTTCTATGGGACCTGTTCTTTCCTTCTTTTTCTTAAGTTAAAAGAAGTATTTTTTACCTTTTTCCATGAAGTTGATTTGTCAGGCCTCAAAATACCTTAGGTCAGTGGTTCTCGACCTTCTTAATGCTGCGGCCCTTTAATACAGTTCCTGCGGGTTGTGACCCCCAGGTTGAGAACCGCTGCCTTAGGTGGTATGTATCATTTTCTCACAAGTAGAATAGAGCCACTGAGACATTAAATGGCGTGCATTTGTATTTTGTTGTGTTTAGTCTTATTGAGCATGCTTGTCTTTTGCTCTGGAAAAATTATTAAACCATACTAATTTCAAAGTGACAAAACAATAAAAGAAAATCCTACTTCTTTCCAATTTCTGAGGTTTCACAGTTAAATGCTAAGAAGGGTTCAGACTAGAAAGCCATAAAGAGTCAAATTAACATAAGTATCACAGCAGACCAAGAAACAACGGGTACACAAAAACCAGAAACCATGATTCTAGTGGTCCCATTAGGAACCAAAACCACTGCAGAAGAAAAAATAAAAAATCAGCAGCCAAGAGGGAGCCTGGACCCAGGTAACAATGAAATTACCTAGCCCTATGCGTAAGTTAACAACATACTAATACCTTTTTGAAAACTTACATGAATCATAATTTTTAAAGTATTTAATATGAATTTTTATTTTTATATCATAAGAATTTTTAAAAATCCTCCATTTGAAAAAAATTGTGGTTTAGTTGGGGCTATTAAGATCTGCATGTATTAAAACTATAATATGTACTATGGCACCTTCCCTAAAAAATACAGCAGTAATTCTAAGGAAACTGCACCAAACTTAAGAAATCTTTACATCTGGCTCTCTGAGCTGTCTCATATATATGTAAACAAGTTTTTAAACCTTGGCAGCGTAGTTTCACACCTACAACCTAAATAGCCACTAGAAGTGAGAGTCCACTTAACTGTCTGCCATTTGCTCAAGTTTTAATTTTCCCTGCAACTTTTTGGACAAGAGTTATGATCTCAAAATCTCATTATTTAAATACTGCACTAAAAAGTAATTTGACCTTGAAACTCCCTACTAAATGGAAGAATAAAGACATCCCCAGCACGCAATTCTATTTCCATTTCTTGACTACAGAACTTAGCAGTGGTCTAATACTGACCATTCCAATTGAAATGCTGGAAAAACACTGACCAGGACTTTTGTGAAAAAGATAATGGAAAACAGAGACCAGTTAGTGAAGCCATGCAGATAGGAAGTGATTTTCAGCCCCAAGAGGATGTGGTATCATCTATGGCTCTTTTTAAACTTAAGTAGTATCTGCCCTCTTAGATTTTAACCATCCTTTTGATTTAACACAGAAGAGGGTTTGTTCTACCTTTAAAAGCACATCCTCTTTTTTTTCCCCTACAGTCCTCCTGAACAAGTGGCTGCCAAAACAAGACTGAGGTTGTTTTCTTACTGAAAATCCAGTATTTACCCAGTCCTTTCCTATTCAATTTTTCTCACAGAGCAATAAAAAGCAAAACAGTTGGTTTCTCTGATAAACATCATTGCGGTATGAAAACTAAAAGTTATGATTCCTACTCCTTTGAGATATGTACTAACTGTACTTTCAATGATGAGATACTTCAGTGTGCCTCTAGAATAAAGTAAAAGGATCAGAAAATGTGGTTCAAGTTAAGTGGGCAAAGCTCTTGGAGAAGGGTACTGTAGTCCGGACAGGGTTAAAAATACTCTCTAAACCAGTTAAATGATTCTGTTTTCCCCCATGACATTTTTGAAATGAATCAGCTAAGGCATTTATACTCATAAATCAATCAAAGGGACTCTACTTATTAAACCCTTTACATACATATGATTTAAGCAAGGTTTTTCCTACAGTATACCCAGCCCTACCACATAGTCAAGATATGATCATTCTGTCATCAGTTTGGTTATGTTTCAAATATTTAGAAATCAGATATCATTACTACTGATTTCGTTTTAAAAAACAATAACTTCAGCATTAGATTTTCATAATTACACAATTCTGAACTTTTAGCTTTTTTAACTTCTACTCTATACAAACTAAGGAGGAAAAAACTCAAAAAAAAAAAAAAAAAAAGTAATATCAGTTTAATTTCAGCCACCTGGCATAACAATGAAAGTGTCAGACCTCCTGAAAATGCCCCAGGAATCATGAACGGATTCATGTTTTCCCCTCCACCGCTCTTTCTTTTTCTTTTCCAAGATTAGGACTCACCAGGGAACAAGTTTTCGAAAATAAAGTTTCCTTTTTGGAAAATGACCTACATTCAGAAATGTCTTAGAACAAGCATTTTTAAAAAACTAATAAATAATCATAAATCAAAATACATTAAAATAAAATTACAGTACATCATCGCTCCTACAAGGTCCACCATACTGAAAGATCCTTTCAAAGGTTCATAAATAAAGTCCTCTCTACTTGAAGTCGTTTCCTGCATCGCGATGAAGAGTACGCAGAAAACTGAGAATCCAGAGTTTTCGGTAGGGTGACGTCCAAACTGCAAGATCTGCTGCCGGGTGGGGAGTCTTGTTTTCGATCCAAGTGAAGACAATAGAAATAGGCTCGTCCCACTTCCTCAAGTCCTTGAAACCTGTATGGAAATAGCAGCAAATGAAGTCGGAGGCTCGGAGGCCTAAGACCCAGTTGTGTTCTGGACACTCGGGCGGACAAAGCGCACTCGGGAAGACACCGAGGTCGCGGCCTGCAGCGCGCGGACCCGCAGCCGAGCGGCGCTGGGCGCGCAGGGCGGCCGGGCCCGGTGCGGGGCGGTCTGCGCGGCCTCGCGGCCTGGCCCACCTTCCCAGCCTCCCGTCTCTCGCCAGGAGCCTCCTGCTCCCGTTGCTTCCCTTCTTTCCATCTCCCCAGAAACTTGGAATGATTTCTCACTCCCGAACGCGAACTTCCTCCTCCTCCCAACCCCCCCCCCAAGCCCCCAGCCAAAGCGGCGGGACTTCACCTTGCGGCCCCGGTGCTGCCCCCTTCAGGCAGAGTTGGAGGTGCTGCGGAGAAGCCGGTGGCCCGGCGGCTGCGAGTGCGGTTGTTGGTGCGGGTGCGGTAGTTGGTGGGGGTGAGGATGCGAATGCGGGTGGGGGTGCGGATGAGAGTGCGGATGTGCATGAGGATATGGATGGAGCTGCTGGGGCTGAGGTTTGGGTTTGGGTTGGGGCTGAGGCTTGGGCTGGGGCTGAGGCTGCTGGGGCTGGGACTGGGGTTGGGGCTGGGGCTGGAGCTGCGGCTGCGGGAGCTGCTGCTGCGCCTGCTGCTGGACCAGGTGCTGCTGCTTCTGCCGCGTGGACTTGACCGCCAGGATGGCCTGACGATTCTTGTACTGCACCATCTGCAGCGTGATCTCGGCGTTCCAGCCCTGGTCCTGTGGGCAGCGAAAGTCGATCTCTTTGCCCTCAGCCATCACCACAGTGAAGTACATATACTTGCCCTTGCGCTCCACACAATCCACGGTCTTCATGTTGGAAAAGTGCAATTCTTTGAGCTTGACCGGCGGCTCAAGGCCGGCGACCGGGGGTCCGCCGGGTTGGGACGGCTCGGCCGGTCCCTGCCCAGGCGGCGGCTGCTGCTGCTGCTGCTGCTGCTGGTGTTGCAGCTGCTTGGGCGGGATGAGCAGCAGCCCCTCCTCGGTGAGGATGCAGCACTTTTTCTTCCAGAGCTGCAGCAACCCGTCGCTGCGCTTCTCCAGCACGCCCTCCTTCAGCGCCTTGCAGCCGCTGCTCTCCAACATCCTCCCAGCATAGAGGGGACCGCCGCTTGGCTCGGCCTCTCCGCTTCCAGCCGCTCGGGCCGGGGGCAGCAGCAACAGCCGCGCGCCGTCCTCGCCCCAGCGGCTCCCACGGCCGCCCGCCCGGAGCGCGTAGAGGAGGCTGACTGGCAGGAGGCAGAGCGGCGGCGGCGGGGGGTCTGGGCAGAGCGGCAGACGCGTCCTGAGGCGCCGCCACAAGGTCCCGCAGCCGCGAGCCGCCGAGCCGCTGCCGTCCTCTTGCGAGCGCTCACTGAAGGACACTGGCCGGGCCCCCTCGCGGCGCTTTTGAATGGGCCATCTTCCCCACCCCCCAGTGACACCCAGCGGAAAAGGCGGCTCCTGTCGCCCGAACCGCGAGGGAAAGCCCAGCTCGGAGAGGCTCCCGGTCGCCGGCGCGCGCCTCATTAACTTGGGGCCCCTCCGGAGCGGCCGCGTCCACGCCCTCCGCGTCCCTGGCTCCGCCCCGCGCCGCCCTCCGGCTTCCGTGCTCCTTCCCCGGGCGGGCGGCGGGAACCCGAGCCCGGAAACTCCTTTCCGACACCCCGGCGACCGCCGAGGAAGCCCCAGCTGCTCGGCCACCAGAGCCGACGCCCAGAGGGCGCTGAGAGGCCATCCCCGGTCCTGCTCTGCCCGGCCGGCGGGGCGCTCTGCTACCCGCCCCGCGTGGGCTGCGAGGGGTGCGACTGCCCGGCGGCCCCTGCAGCGCTGCCGCCTCCCCGCCCTCGGGCCCTGGGGACGCGCGCCGGGCTCCGAGGCCCCGCGGAGCAGCGTCCTGCCCTGAGCCGGCTGGGAGGCCGGAATGAGGCTCTGCAGCCGCGGAGTCCGCGGAACGGAGCCTCCCCGGAGGCCGAGGGAAACATCTCAGAGCCCAGAGGCTGGGAGGACAGCGTGTCTTCCCTCACGCACATTCGCTCGGGGTCATTAAATAAAGAGATGGACTGTTAAAACACCAATTGCGCTACAGTCTGTCAGTTGGAAGGTGGGGGGGACCCACTTTAAAGTGTCATCCCGCCTTCCTTTCCTCGACCCTGACCGCAGGCACTAGGCCTTTCTTCTGCACCGAAACCCAGTTCCCGGGCTTCCTTCTGGACCGGTCTGCACATCCCGCATCATCTCTTACTACAGTTACTCAACGACAAACCGGGGAAATACCCGGGGTTAGGATCCCACACTTCAAGACAGTTCCACACGCCGATCGGCCTCCGCGAGTCCTTTGCAAACGCCTAGCCAGATTTCTGTTCTGGAATCTCGTTTACTTCGATCCCAGCTCCCTCCTCCTACCTTTAAACCATTTCTGTAGAAGGTGCCTTCTGGAAGTAAGGCAGAATAAACGGCATAACCGAGGCCTAGCCTCCTGCTGGGGAAACTCGCCCATTGAGTAAACAGGGAGCCCAACTAACTACCAGCTCTTTTGAGGATATTGACAAGAAATAAGCTAGGGGAGGACGAGTCAGAGTTAGCCGAGGTTAACTTGGAAAGGTTGCTGCTGTGCCCAAAGTGGAAGAAGGGAGGGAGATGTATGTCTAGAACAAAATTCAAGTGGGGAGGAGAGAGATGTGCTTGGAGAGCAGAGCAAGAGTCAAATCCTTTCTGTGTCATGTTAAGAAATTCAAACTTAATCCCAAAGTAATCAGAACAAAGGATAATTTAAACACTGGAGGGTCTTGATTCTTAATCTAAGGAACACCATCTGATTAAACTGGACATTTCTAGCAATCTGAAGTCCCACTAAACTGCACTTAACCCGATCTCGGAATCTTCACACTGCTAATGAATTAGCAGTCATTTCGGTAGTAAGGCAATTAGTAAAGTTTTGTAGATCTTTAGTAAAGTTGTTTTAAAAATATTTACAATTCTATATACCAGGGACAAACACTGACCTAACATCTGTTTCTCTCCCTGCCTTTGCAGGGCAAGTGAACATTCCAGAGAATTTCTACATGACCAGCTGTTCATCCTTCTAACAGAATGACATTCTTCAGCTCATCTGGAAAATAATTATACTTCCTTCGAGTCTGTTAATTTAGAGTCACTGAAGGCAGGTTCAATTGGGAAGCATATTCTATGGAAAAACACAAACTTAGGGTAAAAAATGAGATACAATCCAGAAGCACAAGTCATCTCTTGTAGGAAAATAATGTTTAACCCTCTGGAGTTTATCAGGATGCAACAAATGCATTCTAACTTACTTGAAAATGTCTGAAAAAACAGCCATCAATTTTCAAAAATTAATTATAACTATAAACTTTAAAACTCAGAATTTCCAGTTGGGTATTTCACAACAATTTAATAATTTTGTGAGCAGCTTAGAGATAAAATGTGCCCTTCCTCACCACAGTACATTATTGGAGATCTCAGCAGTGTAAGAATCTCATAGATTCGTGACAACTTTGCTCCTAACAGTCATGAACTTGTTAAAATAGCCTTATTTTCCTATTTTTTAGACAATGAAATAAAGTCACAGGAAATAGCTGTTCAAGAAAACTATGGCTGTATATATAATGAAAACCTACAAATGTTACTTAAAAGTTTAGAAAACTAGCTGACAAAAACTGCTTTGGTGGGGGCAGTGCCCGTAGCTCAGTAGGTAAGGCATCAGCCACATATACCGAGAGTGGCCGGTTCAAACCCAGACCGGGCCTGCTAAACAACAACTGCAACAACAAAAAAATTACTTTGGTGAGCAAATTGGAAATGCTTAATTCAAATTGCATTTTACAGTTACCAATATTAAGTTGTCTATCAGCAGCATCAGTTGTTCATTGGATAAAGTTATTCAGTTGCCTTCAAGTACATCACTTAGTTTCTCTTGTACATCTCTGGTCACAGTCTCCTCTGCAGGTGGGTCTCCCCCACCCCAACCTTTAAATGTTGGAGTGCCCCAAATCTCGGTCTTTGGTTCTCTTCTTTTTCTATAGTCACTCCCTTGTTGATCTTATCCAGGCTATCCATTTTTAATAACATCTATGTGCCAAAGACTCCCAAATTTATACCTCAAACTTAGACCCAAAGGCTTATTGCCAAAAAATGAACTACCAAAGTTAAAAAAAAATTGTAAATGCCAGGTAAGGGGAACACTCACTAGTAAGGAAATTCACTGAATAGTTCACTACAGAGAAAAAGTCTGAGGGGATTTTAGGTCCCGGAAAGCAGAATGTAGCTTTTGCCAATTAAGAAAAAAAAGAAAGAAAAAGAGCACCATGCATAGGATAGAAGGGTCTGTAAGTTTATACACAATAGATTAAGACAAATTGCTTGTAAAACTGGTTCAGTAAGGGCCTGGAGTGCCAGACACTTAGAGTTCATAGTTTTTTAATAGGTTTAGATAGTTTAGAATGACCATACTGAAAATAGCCTTCAGTTTTGATATGGTCCAGCCCAGGGCTACTATGAATATGTGTATAAGAAAAGTTTCCTCTTATACATCTCTGCAGTAGAGAATTCGAATATATGAATGAGACTCCAATTTGATTTTCTCACACTGTTCTACCTGCAGCCCCCTTCTCAGTTGATGGCAATCCCATCTGTACAGTTGCTCAGTCCAAAAACCTTGGGTCAGTACCTACCTTATAGCAGACATAAAGAGGCCCTTATCCAGAGCCCTGAGCTTTGGAGGGATTGTGCACCCTAACACACCCAAAACACACGTCCATTTGGAGGGCCTGCTCATTGTAGACTCCACTCCAGGTGCTCAGAATTCCAAATACACTGCCTAAATGACCTCCAGAGTGTTCCAGAGAATGCACGACATCACTACTGTATGCACTGATGTGCAAGGCATGTGGAGAGAGTTTAAATGTATAAGGTAAGGTGTCCACATGTCTGTGCAGCAGAAGGCCCCTTACCATACAATTCAGAGCCAGGAATGAAAAGAGATGGAAGGTGGGATCAGCTCTGATCTCAAGTTATTTCCTGGCATACATTCAAATCTGGTTTTCCAGGTTCTTATTAAAGTATATATGTCAAGATAGGTGCACTTGGCACATTTTCATTTAATAAAACTTTTAAATATTTAAAACATATGGTACCTCCCTTGTACTTTACCTCCCCCAAACTACAATATGTAGAAGCATGCTTGCCTTATAATAATTCTTACTCTCAATAGCCAATCTACATGTTGAATCAGGAAATCCCACTGATGGCTTCAAACTACATCTGGATTCTGTCTGCTTCCATCCCTACCACTATGATTTAAATCACTATTATCTCCTCCTAGATTCCTGCACAATGGCTCCTAACTTGAATCCCTAATTCTATATTAATTGTCCCATAATCTATTTTCAACAGAGCAATCAAGGTCATCCCACTTTCTTTAATTCTTGGCTGAAATGTCACCTTCTCAGCAGGCCTATCTTGATCACTCTAAAATTGCAACCGCCTAATTCTTGGAATTTTTCCCATAGCATGTATTATCTTCTAACATACCAATGGATAATTTATTATGCCTATTGCTTATTTCTGTTCCCCTTCCTAATAGGATGTAAGCTACTCAAGAGGGCAAAGGATAATTTTTTTCGATGTGCCCTAATCACCTAGAACAATTCCTGGCACATAGTAGGTGCTCAAGATTAGCAGAGATTTTAAATGGAACCAGAAGTCCACATCATCTGCCATAAAAAGACATCATCTGCCATAAAAAGAGAATCAATTTGTTCAAATGCTTTGCAGATTATTCATAATGCATCCTATTTTTAAAAAGTTGTAAACTGTAACAGGACTATAAAAATGTTTGCAAAATCTGCATACAAATATTGGTAAGCTTTTTTAAAATACACGCCAGGTTTCTGTGAATCCTAACAGCTATTATGGTCCATAGATACCATGTGAAATAAATCTCACAAATGTTTTTCCAAGCAACATGCAATTTAATATCATAAAAGGTATTTATACAAACTAGCATCCTATTGTTTTCTAGTAAGAATAGTCAAAAGGATGAAGATCAGAAGTGGAGATGAACTGGTAAGTTTCTCTTAATTGGCAGTTAAATAGCCAAACACTTGCTTTAAAAAGTCCACTAATTACTTGCTTAAAGACATTTAACAGAACTTGGAGAGTTATTAAGAAGTGTTTACTTTATAACTTATGATTATAGAAACTAATTTTCAGTATATACTCATGACAGATTTGGACGGAGCAAAAGTATGTATTTCAAGAAATTGTTAAAAGCCAATTATCTATAAAAATGTCAGGTCATTCTCATCCATGTATAAAGGATACTCAAATAGTTCCACATTCAGAGTGTAATTTAGACTTCTTAGCCATTTACCTCATCTTTGAAATACTGTTTAGAATAAAAACCTTATAGATTCCAATTTCCAAAAAGCCTTGAGTTTAAAAGTTAAATACTGATTTTCTTCAACACGGAACTATGCAGGCTTCCAAGGTAGGTGTCTAACGGCCTTCCTTTTTGCCTTACTAGTTGATGAACTATGCCTCCTAGTGACCAATGTGTGTAACGGCCAAAAGAAAGTCAGAATAAGGGTGCTTGACGCTCTTATTCCAGGCGTCCTCAAACTTTTTAAACAGGGGGCCAATTCACTGTCCCTCAGACCGTTGGAGGGCCGGACTATAGTTTAAAAAAAAAACTATGAACAAATTTCTATGCACACTGCACATATCTTATTTTGAAGTAAAAGGCAAAACGGGAACAAATACAATTCATACCGCTTCATGTGGCCCGCGGGCCGCAGTTTGGGGACGCCTGCTCTATTCAATCCATCAGCTGTTACCAGCCTTTCTATTCTGCCATCAGCCTGCTTCAGGTGCTCATTTCATCTAGGCTCTCAAGTGACCCATACTGTCACATACATGGCCAAGTCTATTCCTGTAACATGATAGGAAACTTCCATTTGCCTCCCCTGGTATATAATACTCCAATCCTTTACCCATAGAACGCACTCCTCAGAATGAGTCCTACTCACCTTTACAATTGTGACTCCTTATTCAACCTTAAGTGAACTCCTATTATCTTACCTACTTGCGTTCACTGTCTCCAATTTACTTTCCCAAATCATCTTTTGTTCTTTAAAGTACAATTCAAATCCCACCTCTTTGATTTCCTCTGATCAATTCCTTCCTGATCATTTCAACCTCTGATCACTACTCATCAGATTTTAATGTGTGCCTACTAATAACTAAGATCTTGGAGGAGTGTTTTCATCATTGTACCTTGGGCAGTACAATGGATCCTGCAGCCAGCCAATGGCACTTAAAGTGAGAGGGAATGACTGTTTTCTGAATGGAAATGTATTGCTATCATCTAAAACTGGGCAGGCAGGCAGAATGGACATTTTACTGAAAATATTAAACAAGTAACTGGAGCGTCTGGTCGTGTATGAGATGCCTAATTAAAGCCTGAGAGCATATGGAAGGAGCAGGGAGAAAATGATTCAATTAAGATGGCTGAAAAGAAGTATTGTGGTGGCACAAAACTAAAACCACTCAAGAGTATTGGTACCTTGGCTCTGGGTCTCCTGGGGTAGCATGTAGAAAAGAATCAGACGTCCCAGGGAGCGACAGTGGTGCACTGGTGAACACTGCCCTGGCTAAACAGCATTCAACCTTCTGTCCTCCACGAAGAGCCCATAAGCACCCAATGTCTCTTCCTAAGTCTGCTCCTACTCAAAACCAGGCAAATGCCCCTGTTGTTTGCAACTCAAATATCTGATCGGAAGCCACTTAGGCAAGTACTTCTAAGGGACTAGATTTTTCTATCTACTTGCCATTATAACACATAGCCTGAGATGACAGATTATCCAATTTGATCCCTGTTGATCTCTATTTAAAAGTGAGTAAATATTCTTAGGCAATAGAAAACAAGTAGATGTGAGTGGAGACTATTCTTCCCAAAAATTCATGAAAAGATAGAATTGATAGTTTATTTGGAAGGGGAACTCTGGCTGGTAGACCAAGGGTCAGAGGGGACAGAGGTAACTGAAGGAGGGTCTAAGAGTGAAAGGGGTAAGAATTCTGTGGGAGCAACCACCCCCAGAAAGGTGAAGGGTACTTTTGCAGAATATGTAACTCGGGACATCTTTCTCTGGCAAGCTTCTACACTGCCACTAAATCTAAAAATAAACAAAAACGTAATTCATAATTATCTATGCAAATGACTATTATCTGAGTAAACATTAGTGTCCCTTCTGACTTCTTAAGTTTCTATTAAGATTCCACTTACAGTCCGAGAACGATGGCTCACTCCTGTAATCCTAGCACTCTGGGAGGCCAAGGCAGGTGGATCCCTTGAACTCAGGCCTTCAAAACCAGTCTGAGCAAGAGCGAGACACCATCTCTACTAGAAACAGAAAAACTAGCTGGGCGTTGTGGCGGGAACTTGTAGTCCCAGCTACTAGGGAGGCTAAGGCAGGAGGATCTCTTGGGCCCAAGTGTTTGAGGTTGCTGTGAGCTATGACACCATAGCACTCTACCAAGGGCGAGCAAGTTAAGACTGACACAAAAAAGAAAAAAAAAAAAAAAAGGTTCCACTTACATTTCTGCATAAGTTGTTGTCTAAACCTCATTTGTGCAGTCCTGAGATAGTTAATACACAAGATTATTTTAAAAGCCCATGGTTGAAAGCTACGACTCCAACTGTAACTCATCTTTTTGGGTTGTATTCCTACAACTTTCTTGGGCTTTACTTGGTTATTTGCCATGTTTCAGCATATCCTAGATCCAATAATCCTTTTCTAAATCTCAAGTTCTTCAATATAATGTACATGGAAGATATGGCTGTCATCCTAACCTTTGTTCTCCCCATCTCTAAAGAACTCTTTATTTTGAACAAGACGGCATGCATGCCATTTTTACCAGTCTCCCCTTGATGCTGTCATAGGCTCTGCTTTAACAGGTGGGTATCAGTGCACTTTGCCTCCTTCAGCCTGGCGCATGCCTATAAGCTGGACCTAATGGATAGACTCCAGGACCCATTTTGGGTGGTAAAGTCACTGAAAGCAGATAGATGAAAGCCTATCTTTGAGAACCATGAAGCTCCCAGAATCTAAGTGTAAGCGTAGGAGAAAAGTAAGCCACATTGTGTTTGGGTTGCCCTATACAACCAATATGTATGTACAAGCTATGGAGGAGAGCAGGGAAGAGTATCTGCATGCAGTTTACAATGGAATCTATTCTAGATTAACTCTGGTTTCTAAAATACTTCACATTCTGAAAGATATAACCTATAGCAAGTGCCTATTTAACGACTAGTGCTCCAAGAGTGCACTGGTGTGCCAGAGCAGGTAGAACTCAAGTGTTTGGCTCCAAACCAAATCAAATGTGTCTCTTGTTAAATTATGTATAAAAGAGAAAGTTATGCTCAAACAAGTATGAAGATTCATTAAAGCATTATTTGTATTATCTAAGTGGTTAAACCAGTAAGCATTTAGTCCTCAAAACTGCTGATTAAGATTTATGATATAAAACTAAGTCTCACAGCTTGGCACCCACAGCTCAGTGGGTAGGGCACCAGCCACATATACCGAGGCTGGCAGGCTCGGGCTAGAGCCCAGCCTGGGCCTGCTAAATAATGGCAACTTCAACCAAAAAATAGCCGGGTGTTGTAGCAGGTGCCTGTAGTCCCAGCTACTTGGGAGACTGAGGCAAGAAAAATCACTTAAGCACAAGAGTTTGAGGTTGCTACAAACTGTGAGGCCATGGCATTCTTCTGAGGGCAACATAATAAGACTGTCTCAAAACAAAACAAACAAAAAAGAAACTAAGTCTCACTTCAAAGAATTGCAGTAAAGTTTTTCTCTGAACCCCCACAATAATTATACCCTACCTCTGAAAACAAACCTATACTTAACAGTTACTTTATACTTACCATTTAAGGTTCCTTTAGCTATCAAGCTTGACATTCTTGCCTCTGAATGAGCATATTATGTATACATGAGAATCTTAACTGTCCAAACATAATTCAAATAAAAGATTCCAATGTCATGGGTAACAGTAAACATTTTTCTCATTAAGGTATGCATATAATACCTAATTTAATCTTTCCTGATGTTTCGGGTCATTTTGGAAAATGTCTATTGTGACAAACTGTATATTGCAGAAAAAGTTTATGGCTACTAAAAGACTCCAATTCCTTTCAATTTTCCAAAATTTTACCCCTGCTTCAGCAAAAAGTCCTTTCCCAATAAACTTGGGTGGGCTTATGACCAATTTAGCTGAGTACAGAAATGACTTTCCAGGATAGGTCATAAAATGGATGAAACTTCTGGCTGGCTAGTTCTTGGAACATGGCCACCAAGCTGTGAGACCACAGACTGGACACACCCCAGCTGTTTCAGCCATTAATCACCCACCACCTATGCATTAAAAACCTTCAGATGATCCTAGTTCCTATCCTTCAAGAACTCGAAGCACAATAAGCAAAATAAATCTTGAGGTTTTAAATCTGGAAATGTCTAACAGCCCAACACAAAATCATAAAACACTGTCATTTTTTATTTTTTTGGTGGAACTTGCGTGGTTCTCAAGCATGTTATAGATGTTGAAATGTCATGCAAAATAAACATACATACACACATGTGCAGCTTTAGTTTTACGGTGGTATGAGGCTTCTGGTATTATCTTCCAAGCACACAAATTGACATCATCAGATGTTGCATGTTCTCCGGGGGACTTGGTGAGACAGGGATTATCAACATCCCAACTTTTAACACTTAGAAGTCAGGTAAGCATTCTTACTTGAATATAGGCACTTTCACACCTCTGCAGAGCTTCACATATCACCTACCACTCTTCAGCCTCCGCTGTGCCCTGCATTGGCGGCGGATCCAAACCTTGCTTTCTATTTTCCTGTCAATTTTCATAAAAGTAAATATAGTCCCTTAACTATTTTTTTTATCCCAGCATGGCTTCTATGTCTCAAAAGAAAACAAAATCCCCCAAAAGAAAAACTACAAGAGAAGACAGATTGTTCACTGAGAAATGAACAGATGACTACTTTGTCAAGGCAAATAGTAAGGCACTCGCCGAATTTGTAGGGTGTTTTCAAACATCCTTGGAAAAGGCACTATATGCAAAAACATATGGCCAAATTCAATGGCTGTGAAGGACTGTGCCACAAGGACAAAATAGAACTGAAAAGTCTGCTTCAACAAATAACTTTATAAAGCCACAATGCCGACGAATTCCATCGTAAAACCTATAGTTATATAATAGCATGTTTAACAGCAAAAAAATCAAAACCACTTAGTTTTTTAAGCAATATGTGGAAAGCACAGCAAATATAATTTGCTCTGCAAAAAAAGATATTTCTAAAATCAGTTTATCTCATCAAACTATAGCCAGCAAACTGAATTAGAAAAGTTTTGTAAGTTTGAAGAAAGCTACTAATTTTAAACTTTGGTGATGGATGACAGCACTGAAGGACAAATACAGCTCAACTTTCTGTTTTTATTAGAGGTACTGATGACAAATACAATGTCACTAACGAAATGGCTTCTTCAGTACCACTAAAATACACAACAAAATCAAGAGATTTATACAAAGCATTTAAAAATGTCAGAGCAATTTTTGTCCATTGTCAGCATACCTGATATAGTTACTGATAGTGCTCCTGCAATGGTAAGAGGGACTTGTAAAATTAATAGATGATGTAATTGGTGCCCAAAACTCATTTAAGTATCATTGCAAAGTACATCAAGAAAAATTTATGTGCAAAACCTATAAAAATGAATCCTCTCATGCAAATCAACACTGTGAATTTCAGAAGGGTCAAAAGGGACTGAATCATCACCTGTTCCAGGAACTTATTAAGTATGGTGAGGGCAGCGCCTGTGGCTCAGTGAGTAGAGCACTGGTCCCATATACCAAAGGTTGGTGGGTTCAAACCGGCCCCGGCCAAATTGCAACAAAAAAATAGCAGGGGATTGTGGCGGGCGCCTGTACTCCCAGCTACTAGGGAGTCTGAGGCAAGAGAACTGCCTAAGCCTAAAAGAGCTGGAGGTTGCTGTGAGCTGTGATTTTACAGTACTCTACTGAGGGTGACAAAATTAGACTAATAAAAAAAAAAAAAAGCATTAATGCTGACTACGGCAATGTCATTTACTTTTCAGAAGATGGCTAGTCAAAGCCAAATGTCAAAGATTCTTTTACATGTTATCAAGTCATTTATAGTACCCCAAACCAATTTTGTGCCAGAACTTGATTGAAAACGAAGTGGACTTATCTGTTCATTTAAATGGGTTAAACATGCAACTTATAAACTTATTATGTCTCAAACCATAACAGCATTCCAAATGAAACTTAAATTATGGCAAGCTCAAATTAAGGCAATTTTACCCATTTGGACATGTTGACTAAACAAAGCAAAAAATATACAGCCCTGCTTTTTGATTTGATTCAAGAATTTGAAAATAAATTTCAAGATTTCCAGGAAAGCCAGGCATGGTGGCTCACACCTGCAATCCTAGCACTATGGGAAGCTGAGGTGGGGCAATTGCTTGACAACAGCATCATCTCTACTAAAGTTGCGAAATTAGTTGGGCGTTGTGGCAAGTGCCTGTGGTCCCATCTACTGAGGAGGCTGAGGCAGGAGGATTGCTTGAGCCCAGGAGTTTGAGATTGCTGAGCTGTGACACCAGAATATTCTAGCCTGGGCAACAGACGGTCTCAAAAGTCCAGGAAAAAAAAAAAAAAAAAAAAAATATATATATATATATATATATATATTTTGGTGCTTTTGTGACTCCACTTTCAGTCAACATAAATGTTACCTGCCAATTTTCAAATGGAATATAGAGCTGCAAGCTGAAAAGAAACATGTGATTACGTCTTTTCACTGAAGTTTTATAGGTCCTATCTTCCCAGAGACAAGTATTTCTCAATTCACAATCACACTTTATTCATGTCATTGTTTTCTGCCAGTACATACACTGTGAGCAACTGTTTTCAAGAATGAAGGGTGTTGGCTTGGCTGTTAGCTCAGGGCTCCAGCCACATACACTGCAGCTGGTGGGTTTGAATCCAGCCGGGCCTGCGAAACAGTGACAACTGTAACCAAAAAACAGCCAGGTGCTGTGGCGGGCATCTGTAGTCCCAGCTACTTGGGAGGCTGAGGCAAGAGAATCGCTTAAGCCCAAGAGTTTGAGGTTGCTGTGAGCTGTGATGCCACAACACTCTACCCAGGGCAATAGCTTGAAACTCTTGAGACTTCTCCTCAAAACAAACAAAAAAGGTGTTAAGCTTAAAATTAGAATCAAAACATTTGATAAGCACCTTGAGAACTGAGAATTCCAATCACTTCCATTAAGCCAGATATTGACGCATTAGGTTTCTCAAATTCCATGTCAAATATCCCACTATATGTTGTCCACTTCTTTTATAACAAAAAAAGACATTTTATTAGATACACAAATTTTCTATATTAGGGATCACAAACGTAGGATGTACTTGACGATTTTAAAAGACTCTGAACAGGCCACTGTTTAATTGGTAATACATAACTGTTTCTGCTTATGTGTGGTGGCGGTAAACACAAAAAATTATGCATAGACACTTTTAAATTCACCCTCATGTGGCCCAAGACGACTCTTCTTTTTCCAGTGTGGCTCAGAGAAGCCAAAAGGTCAGACATCAGCTGTTTTAAACCATAAAGTTTTGTAGGTGGATTTGTTATGCAGGGCTACAAGACCTATTGATATGCTCTATACATTCTTAGATCCATTGATTTTAGGACAGTTGACTCTTGAATAACATGGATTTCAACAGTACAAGTACACTTAAACAGGTTTTTCTTTGCCACCCACGACAGCAAGCTCAATCTCTCTTCTTCCTCAGGGTACTCAAATGTAAAAATAAAGATGAAGACCTTTATGATGATCCACTTAATAGTATGTTTTCTCTTCATGATTTTCTGTAACTTCTCCAGTTTAAGAACAGAGTGATAAGACCCATGTAACATGTAATAGTTACAGTAAGTTCAGTTAAGGCTTCCAGTCAGTATTAGTCTAAGTTCTGGGAAGTTGTATGCAGATGTTCAGTTGAGTACAATCTCCTAAACCACTGTACTGTTTCAGTCAACTATATATACAATCCAGCTTTGTTGTTTTCATTGGTTTTCTCAATACGTAGAATATGACAACTACAAAGGACCATGGAGTATCTTGCTTCATTTAGAAGACTGACCTACTGAGAATCACTCCCTTATGGTTATTATGACTGATACCCTACAGTGAGTTCAGATAAATCCTGATATACAAACACAAAAATTAACTGCACATCTATCATGTTCCAAGCCTAGTGCTAGTTACTTCAACTGGCACAGCCAGTTCAAACTGAAGAACCCAAAACAGCAGGTATTATCTCAATGAAAGAGATTCTATGCTTGACTGATGAAACATGCACAAAAGCCCAGTGGCAGAAAGTAAAAGGGAGGTGACATAGTACAAAACCAGGTTAAAACAGATTAGCCTGGATTTGCAGTTCCCCTCATCAAGCCAAATCAACAGTAAAGACAACAGTTCCAGCCTGTATTTTAAAAACTTGTTAGACTAACTTTAAGTCTACAATCTGTGACCTCAAGACAGACACCAGTTTCACTGCCCATAGGTCTCTGAAAATAGCCCCCAATGTCCAGAGTGCCAAGTAAATCTTAGGGATGAAGAGGAGTACTGACTTGGGTGTTCTAAAGCATGAAAAATCTAAAGTTTTAAAGTTAAAACTTAAATTTTACCTTAGATCATTTCTGAATTCTGCCAAAGGTCCCCCCAAAATAAATTAGCATATGAAAATACACGTTGCTTTTTTTTTTTTTTTTTTAAGGAATGAGATCCTCTAAATGTAGCTGACTTCTGGTTAAGAGGAAATCTTTTAATTTTAATAAATACATGTATTAATTTTTTTTACAACATGAAAAACATTTCAAAATGGGACATATTATCCAGACTTATGTACATCAAGACATCTTTTATCTGGGGGGAATTTTCCCAACAAAAAGCCTCAACTACTTTCAAAATTGTCAGAATCAATTCTAAAAGTGATCCTACCCACAAATTCTAAGTTTTCTTATCTTTAGGAAGCACATTTATTTAATGCCCATGTAGTGGCCTACTTTTCTTTTTTTTGCAGTTTTTGGGCAGTGCTGGGTTTGAACCTGCCACCTCCAGCATATGGAGCTGACGCTCTACTCTGAGCCACAGGCGCCGCCCTTAGCAGCCTACTTTTTCTCATACATACCTATTGCAATTTGATGGTGGAGACATTTATTTAGAGGTCACAGAGTTTTAATCTAAAATTACCTATTTTCCATTTGTAACCGTATTTTCTTATTCCGACAGAACCGCACCTGTAAGTCCTAGTTGAACAGGTAATTCCTTTTATTGGAACATTGTTAAACAGCCATAGACTGGAATTAGCTCACAGAGATAAAATATATTCAAGGAAAAAAATTAATACAAACTGGAATTAAGACTAGGAAAAATCCTACTGTTAGAGATTACTCCATTCTGGGACCTCCTCCACCTGCTTCCTCCTGTTCCTCTACCTGAACTACTCAGAGGCTCCACAAATTCCTACTTGTTCTTGAAATATCAACCCAAAACTCTGTTCCAAGTATTGAGTATCCTGGCAGGACTATTTTACAACCTCATGAAGTTTATCAGAGCCACAACTGCTCTGTAAAATTATGAATAATACCACTAATTCTGCCAACTTCTGGCACTTATAAGTTTGATCAGTCCCTTCAATTTTGTTTAAAACATACAAGAAACTAAAAAGCACTGCTTTTGAAGCACAATTTTTCCTTCGTGTCAAAATAATAAAATTAAAAAATAATGGAGTAAGTCTATAAAAGCTAAACTCTCAGTTTCTAATATCAATATTAAACAAATGATTTAACTTATTCCCTGCTGGTAATCCATTATTTCTAAATTAATACTCCCCATTTTTTATACAGATGATCCTAGACTTACAATGGGATCACATCCCCATCACAAGTCAAAAATATAATTAAATGCATTAACACCCAAAAAAACTCATCATAAAGTTGAAAAATCTTCGGTCAAGCCACCTTAAATCAAGGACCATCTATGCTTCATGTCAGTCAATAGCTTATTTTTTTGTGAACTGAAAACCTAAGAGCACATTATGTCAATGGAAACAAACACAAGGTACACAGTATAGTGTATTTTTTAAAAATATAATTAACTGAATACATCAATTAAAATTTCTTATGGATAGCGCTTATCCTTAAATAATTCATACACCAACCAATTTCATTTCCCTGAAGTCATATATGTAATCCTTAATCAGTCCAAGAACTTGGCTTTTTATCCAGGTTATATTTTAATATCTGGATTTTTAAACCAGTATACATAAATCACCATTATACATCTATTAAGTTAATTTCAGTATTATTTCACCATTATCATTTACATTTACTTTTCAGGTACCAGAGGTTTTAGTGCTTATTTAAATAGCAAATTACCTAAATTAAGAACACATTTTCTAAACAAAATCAAGCTCACAGTTACCAAGTATATATACAGTGCAGAAGCTTAAAAAACTGAAATAGTATATATATTTTTCTTCTCTGAAGTTCCTACAAAGAACTCTTGATCTTCTTAACCATCTATTCTGTACATTTAAACAGCTCTCTACATTTAAAATAACATTTGGCTTGATTTAAATAGTTAAAAATATAAAGGCTAAAATTCTTTTAAGACTAATCTGTAAAAATGGACTCAAATTTTAAACCAAGCTCTGAAACCAAAGCATCCAAAGAATAATTGAGTATTAGTTTATTTCTGCATAGTGTGGTAAGGTTTTCACTAATAGTAAAGTTTTTTTATTTTTAATAATGGGAATGGCCTAAAACTCAAATAAAAATTCATACTGTCTTACAAGTAGCAGTAATATAAACTGTTAATTCAGTTATCTTAGGGGTATTACCATACACAATCACTTATTAGCCTAGTCACAGAATAACAGAACATTTCTATGAATGCTAACATACCCTTTTCATGTTTGTCTGTTAATGAGCTAAAAAGGGTATAGGTAGAATCCCATTTTTCTTAAGTACCACTCTGTAAACCAGTGCCACACAAAATATTTTAAGGATCTAAAATAGTAATGTTAATAATGCTACAGTAAGCCAGACAAAAGAATTATAAGATTTGTATAGATGTGACTTTCACACATCTATATTAAACTTTTAATGATCAATTTGTGAGAGTACTGTTCTCTGCTCACCCGTGTCTGAATGACCATAAAGTTAACAGGCCTGAAATTTCTTTTATCCAAGTTTTTTTTTATAGGTGACTATATGTGACTATATGACATTTTACCATTTCAAAGGGGGGAAAATGAGAGAGAACTTAGCGGTGCAGTAGTACTACAGACTGAGAATGTAAAGGCAAATTTTTGAAGTGTCTCAAAAATGTTTGTAGGTAACTCAGAATAAAACCTGTCAAACTCTGGAATCCCTTTCTTGTCTTCCAATAACAAAATCTTCTATTAGCAGGGCTGGGAAGGCTGCTCTTAAAATTATACAGATTTATAAGTCATAGACAGTGGACGAAGGACAAAATAGCCTATTCTATACATCTCTACTCTCTAGTCTTCAAAAAAAACTTCATTTTTACCAAAAACACCCAAAATATCACCAATACATTTCACAAAATTAAATTCAAATTTTATTAAGGATTTCAAATTACATATTTCAGACTTCTAGACTGAATAGTACTATTTTAGAACTGGAGACATGGCATAAACACTGACATCCCCTGAAACTCCAATTATAATGAAAAGACCACTGCAAACCCTATCCCCATTAGGTAACAAGACTCAGTATTTTTTATCTACCCCTTCCTTCACTTTGGCAATAGCTATTTCCTAAAGAAATGAAAAAAATAGTGATTTTGCTACTTTAAGTTCAGTAAAAATGGGATTCTATCTTTAGATAAAAAAATTTTCAAGTTCAGAAAAAGCTGTGTTTAGATGAGCTATGGTTACAAAAACACAAAAACAAAAACCAGTACAGAAAGTCTAATCAAAGCAACCAAAAATCGTTATGAAAATAAAGAGAAAAAAACCTATTATAGTTGGTTAAGGATTTCCAGTAGTAAGTTAAAAATCTCAGGAGAGGAACTAATAGCACTACACAAGTAACAGTGTGTTCACATTCTAAGACCTTATATCACCTCTAAAGAGGAATTCGGTATTTTATTAGGAGAAGGAAATCTATCTAGACTCCCTCTAATTATGGTCCGATTAGTTCACTGTCAAAAAAAGTCCACCCCAAAAAATTAACAGTAATCAGCCTGAGGTATTTTAAATGTGGCTCTACGGACTCAAATTTAATGGTTCCCCACCCCCCAAAATGGTCTCATTTCCACTTTAATTCCCCTGATCCCTATTTCAAAAATACCTGAAAAAGATCCTTGGACCTTTTGACATAAATAAGAGCCACGCAAAGATCTGAAAGAGTGTTGCCTGCACAAATCCAGAATAGAGGTACTTAACCTTTGTTTTCCAGTTTAATTATCAAAGCATGCTATGAGTAAGATGCTGAATATCACACGATGTTATACAAAAAGGCCTAAAATTTCGAGCTTTTTATTTTGAGAAACATTTCATAAGATTTAACTTAATAAGCCTTAACGTATCTGTGAGGTAGTTAAGTAAAACAGTACTACCCATTTTAATACAGAGTAAACAGAAGCATGGGTAAATGTGTACTTTAAGCAATAAGAATTAGTACATACCACAGGCTTGGGGCCTTCTCCCTAGTTCTAAAATCAAAGAAAATGAAATTTAACTTTTTAATTTTCTTTTTAAAAAAGCATCACATCATTTAAGATTTTGTCTTTTTATTTTTTAACACTTGCTTATTAATAAATGTAATAGTACCCCTCCCAAAGTTGATACCTTTTTCCTTCAGTAATATAAAACTGTGTATAACCCCTTAATTCAACCTAGGCCTTTGCTTCTACCTGAATTAATACAAAATTAAGACATTATCTTGTAAGAACTAAAAGTGTATTTGACATTTTTATTGTACACTGCAAAAACAAAAACAAGCAAACAAACAAACAAGAACAAAAAACTTGAAATAGGCTTGTCAAAAGATGTAAATTCATCCTTTCCAGGGAAGCAGAAGGCAGACCCTACCACAAAAAAAAGATACTTAGTTAATGGAAATAAAATTTACAAGTACAGTTAAATACTACCCGGCTAACTTTCGAAAAGCCTACATTTTATTCTTCTCCCTGTGGTTTCAGTAACTGCACTTAGTTTCTTGTCAACTAAAATACAAAATCCAATAATAATCTAACAGTTATCGGGTATGGTCATACTGGAAATTCTTAACCAGAGTAGATTCATCAATTTTTTATTAAATAATGAATTATCTTAGTTTATGTCACTGTATTTCTGTAACAAAATAATGAAAGGCACAGCTAATGCAAGTGGACTTAACTCCATTCAACTAACAGCTGAAGAAATACTTTGGTTCTTTAAGAACAAAAATTAGGGGGAAACTATGCTTCATTTAACAGTTAATTCCATAGCTGTGTTCCAATAGCTACAAAATGAAAATAATCCAAAAGAACCAAACTATGTTGCAATGAAGAAACATGCTGAAAGAATTTGTGCATTCAACATATATGGCAAAAAAAACATAGTTAAAATGCTAGGTTTTTAAAATATTAGTTCCTGTTCTTTAAAAAAAAATTACCTATGTCTACCAAGAAAATACAAAAACATAAGGCTATAAGTAAATAATAGTTGTGTTTAGGCTATTACAGTGCAGATTATCCTCAAGGCCACATACATCCTGCTTCACTGCTGCTTGCACTCTGCTGGATTTTGATCCTTCTGTTAAAGGAAAACAACAAGTCAATCTATCTTCTTCTACCTGCTTCAGTGAATTTTTCAACAGTAATTAACTACCTTAATTATCACAGTACCTCATTGTTTTGTCAAAGATTTTACCAAATTAAAAAAATGGTACAGGTCATAGGACAAGGATGGTATATCATTTATTCAATATTAGCAAGTCACTGAAATCCTAAAATAAACTCCAAATTTTGCTTACATTGTTAAATTAACTCCATAAAATGAGATACACTGTAACAATCTTTAAAACATAAAATTACTAAGCAATTTATGTTAGTCATATTATCAATTAGTTTTGCCTTTTTATAGATCATTGTATTCAAAGATACTAATTCCATTCATATTTAGATGGTAGTAGTAATTCATACCTACTGGAATATTTAACTTGATTTTACTAATTATTTTTTCCTACTCGCTACGGTAAATCATCAAATTTTATAGCATTTAAGCAAATGAATGAATGCACTAAAGAGAAAGCTGATGTTTCAAATGAATCCTATGTTATACTATATACTTTGTGGAAGATAAAGACCTTTACCAACCCTGGACCCAGGAAGAGAGATGATTACCAACCCCTCATGCATTCAGATCTTTTAAAAACTGACGTCTGTTTATAAGCTTTCCTTGGATGAAAAACAAAGAACACAAGCGATGAACTTTTAATGCTTAAAAACTGTTTTTAAAAAATGTCCAAGACAATGTGCCATTAAAATAGAATCCAAGGGTTTACTTTAGCCTGAAATTACAAAAAATAGAGACAGAACCAAAAAAAATGTTTCTTAGGAAAGGTCCATTGAAATTATGTGTCCTGTTCAAAATGCCAGTGGGATTGGGGAAAAAAGAAATACGTTACCCAGTCAGGGAGCTTTATTGAAGACTTTAATGGAAAATAGATAAATAAATAAATTTTTACCAACTTTTACATTAGCCTGCCTTAAATTTAATATAAAGCAGCACTAATTTTGCTCACCTTCGGGTCATAGTCTGGATCATTTTCCTCATCTCCTTCTTCTTCCCCTTCCTATATTAAAGTTCAAAATGCATCCATGAAGTAGGTACACAGTTGGAAAAATTGGCTTATATTGTATGGAAAGTTTAATACAAATTACTCTAACGGGTCAGATTTTTCATGATTACAGAGTTCGGTGATAAGAATTTAATCTGAAAGCTTCTAATATGAAAAATTTCCCAACACAACTTGAGACATCCAAACAGCTTTTATTGAAAATATTTACTGCAGCCAACGTTGAAAAAGTTTACTGCAGCTTTTGACTTCTTCAAAGAGCTGATAACCCTGCAGCAGAACAAAATTATTTGAAATAAAAAAAAAAGTTGCTGAGTTTTGCAATTTATTTATTGAAACCTCATACATACATTGTTTGGCTGTAGAATTCTAAAATCATATTTTCCAAAATGTTTTTATCCCAAATCACAGAATAATGATTATAGCAAATATGTAAGTCATTCAATTCATTTCTCAAATGGTGTTAAACACAGAGAATTATTTGCTCATTTGGTAAACATTACCTCATCTGCTTCTTCACCTTCTTCATCATACTGAAAAAAAAAACAGCAAAAAGTTATGAGTGAATATAACACACACTTGAGAATAGCATTCTCCACTGTATAAACTAATACCTTAAGAGAGAAATGTTTTCCCATAAAGTGACTGATTATCTAACTGCCATTTAGCATAAGGCTATCTAAAACATTTTTAAGAACAGCCTAAGTTTTCCTAAATCATGATTTAATATTCGCTTGGATGTTCCCTATGCCTAATAAAGGTTAAAGCACTAAAAAAATGCTCCAGCTCTGTGTAGTCAAAGATAAGAGCATCACAGACCTGCGCCACTGACCAAACAAAAGTTATACTAACTCAGAGAAATCTTCCCATTGGAAGTTTAAAACTAAGAGAAATCAATCCAAAGATCCTATAAAGTCCTACTTCATAACTCGGAAAAGCTGATTAGCCTAATTTTGAATTATTCTATGCCCTAGTTTTTAGAAATTAAATCTAACTTCTTACCAATTCTGACTACCATACCCTCACCAAATTATTACTTTTCACTCACATCATCGTCATCATCTTCAATAGCTTCTCCAGTAAAGTATAACACTGATCTTGGGATTATACGCTCACGTAAAAAGTGACCAATTTCAAAGTCTGCAGCAAGAATAGCTTCAGCATCATCGTCCAGATCTCCACTTTCAGG
>CAUYPK010055920.1:0-25161 GCA_963574355.1 Loris lydekkerianus
TAGGCTTTAAACCAACAAAAGTAAGGAAGGATAAGAATGGTCACTTCATATTTGTTAAGGGTAATATGTTAAGGGTCAATATGATGAGATTTCAATCATGAATATTTTTGCATCCAACCAGAATGCATCTCAATTCATAAGAGAAACTCTAACAGACATGAGCAACTTGATTTCCTTCAGCTCCATAATAGTCAGAGATTTCAACACTCCTTTGGCAGTGTTGTATAGATCCTCCAATAAGAAGCTGAGCAAAGAAATAGTAGATTTAAACCTAACCATCCAACATTTGGATTTAGCAGACATCTACAGAACATTTCATCCCAACAAAACTGAATACACATACTTCTCATCGGCCCACGGAACATAGTCCAAAATCGATCACATCTTAGGTCACAAGTCTAACCTCAGTAAATTTAAAGGAATGGAAATTATTCTTTGTATCTTCTCGGACCACCATGGAATAAAAGTTGAACTCAGTAACAACAGGAACCTGCATACTCATACAAAAACATGAAAGTTAAATAACCTTAGCTGAATGATAGCTGGGTCAGAGATGAGATCAAAAAGGAAATTGCCAAATTTTTGGAATAAAACGACAATAAAGACATGAATTATCAGAACCCCTGGGACACCGCAAAGGCAGTCCTAAGAGGGAAATTTATAGCACTGCAAGCCTTCTTCAAGAGAATGGAAAGAGAAGAAGTTAACAACTTAATGGGACATCTCAAGCAACTGGAAAAGGAAAAATATTACAATCCTAAACCCAGTCAAAGAAAAGAAATAACCAAAATTAGAGCAGAATTAAATGAAATTGAAAAAAAAAGAATTATACAACAGATAAATAAATGAAAAAGTTGGTTTTATGAAAAGGTCAATAAAATAGATAAACCTTTGGCTAACCTAACCAGGAAAAAAAGAGTAAAATCTCTAATCTCATCAATCAGAAACGACAAAGACAACAGACTCCTCAGAAATTCAAAAAATCCTTAATGAATATTACAAGAACTTTATTCTCAGAAATATGAAAATCTGAAGGAAATTGACCAATACTTGGAAGCATGTCACCTTTCAAGATTTTAGTCAGAATCAAGTGGAAATGTTGAACAGGCCAATATCAAGTTCTGAAATAGCATCAACCATTCAAAATCTCCCTAAAAAGATAAGCCCGGGACCAGATGGCTTCACATCAGAATTCTACCAAACCTTTAAAGAGGAACTAGTACCTATATTACTCAACCTGTTCCAAAATGTAGAAAAAGAAGGAACACTACCCAACACATTCTGTGAAGCAAACATCACCCTGATCCCCAAACCACAAAAAGACCCAACAAGAAAAGAAAATTATAGACCAATATCTCTAATGAATATAGATGCAAAAATATTCAACAAGATCCTAACAAACAGAATCCAGCAACACATCAAACAAATTCTACATCATGACCAAGTCGGTTTTATCCCAGAGTCTCAAGGCTGGTTCAATATCCGTAAATCTATAAGTATAATTCAGCACATAAACAAGTTAAAAAATAAAGACCATATGATTCTCTCAATTGATGCAGAAAAAGCTTTTGATAATATACAGCATCACTTCATGATCAGAACACTTAAGAAAATTGGTATAGAAGGGACATTTCTTAAACTAATAGAGGCCATCTACAGCAAACCCACAGCCAATATCGTATTGAATGGAGTTAAATTGAAATCATTTTCACTCAGATCAGGAATCAGACAAGGCTGCCCATTGTCTCCACTGCTCTTTGACATTGTAATGGAAGATTTAGCCAATGCAATTAGGGAAGAAAAGGTGATCAAGGGTATACATATAGGGTCAGAAGAGATCAAACTTCTACACTGCTTGTGGGAATGCAAATTAATACATTCCTTTTGGAAAGATGTTTAGAGAACACTTAGAAATCTAAAAATAGATCTGCCATTCAATTCTGTAATTCCTTTACTAGGTATATACCCAGAAGACCAAAAATCACATTATAGCAAAGATATTTGTACCAGAATGTTTATTGCAGCCTAATTCATAATTCCTAATTCATGGAAAAAGCCCAAGTGCCCATCGATCCACGAATGGATTAATAAATTGTGGTATATGTATACCATGAAAGATGGAGACTTTACCTCTTTCATGTTTATATGGATGGAGCTGGAACCTATTCTTCTTAGTAAAGTATCTCAAGAATGGAAGAAAAAGTATCCAATGTACTCAGCCCTACTATGAAACTAATTTATAGTTTTCACATGAAAGCTATAACTAATGAAACTAATTTATAGCTTTCACATGAAAGCTATAACCCAGTTATAACCTAAGAATAGAAGGAAAGGGGAGAGGGAGAGAAGAGATGGGGGAGGATGGGCGGAGGGAGGATGATTGGTGGGATTACACCGGTGGTGGATCTTACAAGGATACTTGTGAAATTTAGTAAATGTAGAATGTAAATGTATTAACACAATAACTAAGAAAATGCCAGGAAGGCTATGTTAACCAGTGTGATGAAAATGTGTCAAACGCTCTATAAAACCATTATATAGTGCCCCATGATCGCATTAATGTACACAGCTATGATTTAATAATAAAATAATAATTATTATTATAATAAAAAGAAAAGAAAAAAAAGAAACTATGTGTTTAATTATTTTGTATTTTTAATACCCAAATTAAATAAACCATATGGCAAATTTATTGACTTGCCAGAAATGGAAATCCTATAGTAAAATGAATCAGTGACGCATGGCTTAGCTTTTTTTTTTTTTTTTTATTAATTCATAGCTGTGTACATTAATGCAATCATGGGGTACCATGCCCTGGTTGTATATACAATCTGAAATATTTTCATCACAGTGGTTAACATAGGCTTTCTGGCTTAGCTTTTGATTTTCCAGTAGTGACTAGGCATTTTGCTGATTTATAGTTCTAAAAAATATTCAGTAATGGTCCTTACTATTTTTCATAGTTATGTGGAATGATGGTACCATATCAGGTAGTAAAGAGAAGAGCTTCCTGTAGCTATTATTATTACACATAGCTATACTTTCACATTTTTATTAAATCCTGCTCTTTCTCAGTTTTCATGTTTATGTCCAGTCTGATTAATTTTAGGCCAACTTGATTATGATTTCATACTGCTTTACATAGAGAGTACAAGAAAGGTTGTTAAGGGACAGTGGCAATTTTCTTTACTTTTTCATTAATCTGCATTAAGTCTTTCCAGCATTAGCTCTAGAAATATTAGTTATCGTACATCTCCAATTTGTTTTTAAAATTTATTCACAAGTTTTGAAACTTGACTAGATATAAAAATGCTTTCTTTTATAAAAAGGTTTAGAGATTGGGTGCAGTGGCTCATGCCTGTAATCCCAGCACTTGGGAGGCTGAGGCGGGTGGACTGCCTGAGCCCACAGGTTTGAGACCAGCCTTCGCCAGAGCTAGACTCCGTCTCTAAAAAATATAGCTGGGCATTGTGGCAGGTGCTTGTAGTCCCAGCTACCTGAGAGGCTGAGGTAAGAGGATCACTTGAACCCAAGAGTTTGAGGTTGCTGTGAGTTATGACACCACAGCACTCTACCAAGGGTGACTAAGTGATACTCTGTCTCAAAATATATACATATATAAATAAAAAAATAAATAAAAGGTATAGAGTAGTTATACAAATAAACTTCTGACATAAACACTTTTGAATATAACACACACACACATATAAATTCACCCCAGAGGAACACTCTGGTACAGATTCTTCTGTTTTAACTATGTATTTGTAATATATTTTTCTAAGTATTTTTATTTCTCAAGATTTAAGAAAGTTCTGCAATATAAACAACCATAATTTTTTGTTGTCATAGTTCAGTAATTCCTTGCACTTACATCCTATATATCATAACTTTTAACACTTTTGCTGCGAGGGTGTGTATGGTCCCTGTGATTTAAAATCTCCAAACTGAATCTCTTAGTAGCAGAGCAGGATGGCAGCATGTTTGCTGATACCAGAGTTGGAATGCTAATTTATACTCTCTTGAAGCAAATTTTGACTGAACTACTCTATGTCCAGCATGACTCTTGGTGCTGGGGGAATCTAAAGATTAAAGTGACATAGTTGCCTGTATTAAGCCTTAGGAACGCCCATAACCCAGATGTATTGTTTTATCCAGGTTATCTAACATACAAGATAGCTCACATAATATCATATTTTGCTGCCACATTATCTAGGTCACTGCCATCTTCTGCATTCTCTGAGTTATAAACAGCCTGCCATTAACTGGGAATTTTTTTCTCCCGGAATTTTGTGTGTGTGTATTTATGGAATCTAATATTAGTACAGACCAGAATATTACTTTTTTTTTTTTTTTTTTAAAGGCACTGATTAGGCATCTCTGACTTTTGTAATTTGCTCTTTCTGTTCATCTCTAAATAGAATCAATTTTCCATTAGTGACATGGTCGTGTTTTCGTTTCTCAGCTGCCATACCAATTACAAGTATATTTGTTAAAGTGCAACCATTTGAATAGATAATGAAAATATACAAACATTTTCCTCCTTCTAAAAATATGGTTAAAATGTTAAAATATATTTCATAGATAGCCAGTCTCATTCAGGAAATGCATTCATGATATTCTTCACTAGTCCGCTTGATAAATCAAATGAGCAAACAGAATTTCATACATAGAAACAAGTTTCTCATGAGTACAGCAAACATTATTATGATATCCTTACACTCCACTCACTTTCTCATCCTCTGCCCTTCTTCTGGAAACAAAGTAGTTCTGAAACTCCGTATGTTTTAGAGCTCAACATGAGAAAAGATCTAAGATTATATTCTACCTCTGATAGAAGAGAAGGGAAACTAAAGAATTTGTAGTACAAGAAATTCTCCTTTTGAGAACATGTAAATGTTCACTTAAATCTTCAATCCTTTTGGCATTTCCTTTAATCTAGGCTCCCATACTCAAAAAGTAGATGTAGTTTTGGTCTCAGTGTCTCCTTACTTTTGAGATTCTTACTTTCTTCATATATTGATTGTTTTTGGTGTATGATACAGATTAATCCTTGGTTTACAGTGAGATTTTATCTCTGTTCTGTTTTGAGTAGGGAAAGGTAGTTTGTCTCAACAGTGTGGAGTTCTTGTGTGTGTAGTGCCTCTTGGACATGGAAAGCACCTAGGAGGGAAGAATGGAAAGCAACGAGGAGGCTTCCCTACAAGATGTTCATGCTCACTCAGTTGACCTGCATAGGTACCATATCCCTATTGGTTTAGAACAAGGAGGGATCCCTAGCCTGAGGGGGAGGAAGGAGGTGGCCAGCTGGAACTCTCTGGAAGCCAACCAGGCAGAATTCCAAAGCACAGAACTTGCAACAGAATCTCAGGCACAGCTGTAGGAACCCTCATACCACATGGACCCTCATACAACACATCAGCATTTGCCTAGTGTTAGTAGTGGTCAAAGGGTTTGGGGGAGTTAGAGGGGTGGGATATGAATACATAACCTAATATAGAACCTTCTGCATAGAGGGAACCTAAGGAATCATTCTCCAAACATTTATAAATCTTGTTTAGGATCTGCCTACATAGATCTTTATTGTCTAGGGGAAAGACAAACAACAAATAAATACAAGGAAACATTATATGCTTATAAATGCTATGAAGAAAAGAAAACAAGATCGTACAATAGTAATTGGGTGGCAACATAAGATTGGACGATCAGAAAAGACTTCTCTATGGAGGAAGTATTTGAGTATCAATTATCTCATAGTAGCATCTGTGGTTAGACTTGGTGGAGATGAAGTCAGTGATGTGAAAAGGTGAGAGAAGATCACTTGCAGGTAGAGGAAACAGTGTCATGACCCTAAACTGTGTAAGAGCTCACATGTTTGGGAACAGAAAAAAGACCAGCACAGAGGGCAGAGAGGGCGAAGGGAAAAGCGGTTTGCCAAAGTTTGGAAAAGCAGGCAAGGACCACACCAAGAGACCTTGAAGGCCAAGGAAAGGATCCAGAATGGATCCCTTCTTTTAAAGATAAAAAGCTGAAGCTCAAACAAGCAAATTGCCTTGAGTGGAGTGGTCAGTGACAAGTCCCATGGGTGTGCCAACCTCTACATGACATTCACAGTCCTGCAGAGGGTGGGAGTTCTTAAACTTTGACACGTATGTTGATTTTATACATTATACGTTGAGGTTATAGCACAAATCCTATGAAGTTTTTAACAGAGCTGTTTCTAAAAATTGATAGCTATTGGTTGATATAAGAAGTGAGAGCATTCCCAGGGATAAGGTCATAATGGAAACTTGTATCAGCTCCTTAATTTCAAGTGAGGTAGGAATATGTGTTTTCATATGGTAGACTGAAACACACCCAGGAACCGTGTGCATGAACACTGATGCCCTGATCAACGTGTGTTAAAACTAGTTAAATCGTCCCAGTTGAACTTGTGTTTCCATTAACTCTGACCTAGTTGGTACCCCCCAGGGAAGTTCTGGCCTCCTGAGTCCACTAAGAGAACCAGGGTATGGGAGCAGGCAGTGTTTCATGGGCACTTTGCAATATTAGCTTCACTTTGAGACAATAAAAACGTGTCCTATTTATTTTTTACCCTTTCTCCACCTGTTCATCCATTTACTGACCTGGGGTTATTTATTAGGGAATAACTTCTATGTAAAACATCTTGCTCAGTATTGTAAGTCTAAAGTGCTCCATAAGGTAGAGGCATTGATACCCAGCCTTTACATATGCATTTCATGATATAGAAGCAAGACCGATGAGATGGTGTGAATTACTCGAGATAACACAGCTGATGTGCGATGGAAGAGGGGTGTGTGGATCTAAGCATCCTGGGCACCTGTTCTGTTGTATCCCATGTTTGTGGAGTACTCACATCGCAGGAACTGTGTTAGGCCCTGAGAGCAGAAGTGAGGCTACACACACGACATTGTCATGAGATAGCATACATGCTGAAAATCTTCCAGCAGCTCAGAGAAAACCCAAAGGAAGGAGGAGGAGGGACTGATGTTTTTCATGTTCAGTTTTAGAAGAACAGGTCAACATAGTGCATAGTCTGAATCCCCTGGCATGTGGGGTGCCCAAGGCTGTTATTCTTCTTCTTCCAACTGCATACTGGCACCATTAACTGTTCCTTGGCTTTACAAGCAACAGCTGGTAATTGATTATCTCATAGTAGCATCTATGGTTAGGAGGTGTTTATTTGGCCTCCCTTACTCCACCCCCTCTCCTTAGGTACCCAGGTTAAACAACAACTGTTTCTTCTATCTGAAGACCAATTGCAAGTGGGCACTTTTATATCATTTGTAGACTAGGTTTTCTGCTCTGTGTCCAGTGAGGTCATTTCTCTGACGACAGGTGGGTAGGGAAGAGTTATGGCTTAGTGATAAGAAAGACTATAACTCCTGGAGTCAGACTGATCTGGTTCAAGTTCTGACCCCATAATTATTAGCTACAAGCTACTTAATGTTCCTAAACCTCAATTCTTAGGTTTTTATCAGGACTGATAAGGGTACCTACTTCATAAGATTGCTTTAAGGTGTTCATGAGATAATTTCTCAAGGGAGTTTAGCTCTGTTGTGTAACCTAGTTGTTACAGATTTGTGGCATGATTTTGGTGTTCAAATTCTACTAATTGCCAATTTTTCCTTTTTTTTTGAAACAGAGTCTCAATCTGTCACCCTGGGCAAGTGCTGTGGCATCACAGCTTTCAGAAACCTCAAACTCTTGGGTTTAAGCAATTCTCTTCCCTTAGCCTCCCAAGTAGCTGGAACTACAGGCACCCAACACAATGCCAACTATTTTTTGGTTGTAGATGTCATTGTTATTTAGCAGGTCCGGGCTGGATTTGAACCTGCCAGCTCCGGTGTATGTGTCTGGCACCCTAGCCTCTGAGCTATGTATGCTGAACCCATTTTTCCCTTTGTTAAGGGAGCAATGTCCCTAAGTATCAATGAAAAACAAAATATAAAATTCTGATTTTTAAAATTACCTAATTATTCATTTTCTATTGCTACTATAACAAATTACCATAAATGTAGTGGTTTAAAGGAAAACAAAATTTATTCTCTTACAATCTTGGAGATACAAGTTTGAAATGAGTCTTAAGGGGTAAAATGAAGGTGTCAGCAGGGTTGATTATTCCTGGAGGCTGCAGGGCAACATGTGTTCTTTACCTCTTTCAGTTTTTAGGGCTGCTGGATTTTGTTGACTTATAACTACATCACTCCAACTTCTTTTCAGCTTTCCAATCTTCTTGTTTCCTGCTCGTAGAGCCCTTGTGATTGCACACCTAGATAATCCAGGGTAATCTCTCCATGGCATGATCCTTAATTTAATCACAACCTCAAAATCCTTTTGCCGTGTGTTGTTGCTGCCAAATTGTGTCTGCCAAGAAGATATGTTGAAATTCTCACCTCTGGTAGCCATCACAAATGTGACCTTTTTTGTAAATAGCAGGTATGCAGATGTGACAAAGTTAAAATGAAGCCCTACTGAGTGTGCCTAATGCAATGAATGGTAGCCTAACAGGACAGTGAAAATTTGGGCATAGACACACAGACAGGAGAATACCACGTGGGGATACAGAGATAGAGATGACACACAAGGAAAATGCCACATGATAACAGAGGAAGAGACTGAAGTGATATGTCCCCAAGCCAAGAAAGGCCAAGAATTGTCAGTAACCACAGAAGCCAAGAAAGAGGCTTAGAACAGATTCTCCTTCTGAGGCCACCAAGAAGGAACTACCCTGCCGACACACTGGGTTTCTGGCCTCCAGAACTGTGAGAGGATAAATTTTCATCGCCTATGCCAGCAGTTTGTGGTAATTTATAACCAGTATACCAAGTAAGAAAATCTTCACAGTTCTTGGAATTAAAACATGAATGTCTTTGGCATTGTTTAATCTCCATACCACATGTAGCCAAGGCTCTGTCTCCCTCTCCCACTGATTCTTAATGCAGGACTTTTTGGAAAGTGATACCATTCCATAAGCTGCAGTGCCAAAAGTGGAAGTAAGTGAGCTTTCCTAAAATTACACCCCCATTCTAAGTTAGTAGAACTAAGTTGGACTACTTACTCCATCCTGTCCAGGTAGGAACAGCTAGAAATAGCATGAGTGCCAGGAGGAGAGGACTGAAAGGTAGGCCTTGGGTATCTTTTCATGCCCCAGGTATTGCTGCATGAGCTAGGCCTCTGAAAGAGCAGAAAGTAGAGCCATATCTTTTGTTTGTTTGTTTAGGTTAACTAATGACACACAGGCTAACATGAGGGTACATATCCTTAGGTACATAAATTGCTTTTATAAGGTTAACACCTGCATTGTGGTCCTTCACCGAGGAAGTGTGCCATGTACCCATGCAGCCTACCCATGGGGTCGGAACTTACTCAAGCCCTTCCCTTCCATTTGAATTTAATTTAGTTTTTCTCTCATGTGAGCACTTATTTGTTAATCTACTAGTTTCAAATTGGTACTGAGTACATGTGATGCTTATTTTCCCGTTCTTGTGATACTTTGGTTAGGAGGATATTCTCCAAAACTATCTAGTTGTTACAAAAGATACAAAATCTTGGTCTTTTTAAAAAATAGCTAAATAGTATTCCATGGTATACATACACCACAATGTATTAATTCATTCATAAGTTGAAAGGCACTTGGCTTGTTTCCACCACTTCGTAGTTGTGAATTGTGCTACTGTAAACATTCAAGTGCAAATATCCTTATGGTAAAATGTCTTTTTTTCTTTGGGGTAGATACCTAGTGATGGGATTGCAGGATCAAATGGAAGGTCTACTTTTAGTTCTTTGAGGACTCTCCATTCTTCTTTTCCTAGAAGCTGAACTAGACTGTAGTCCCTCTAACAGTGGGAGAGTGTTCCCATCTTTAACACACAGTACTCTCAAGTACTTCTTAAAAGTACTTCTTAAAAGTCTAGGAATGCCGCAGGCTCTGGTCAATTCGTTTGATGACAATATGTCTTTCTGCGAAAAGAGTGTAAGAAGAAAGAACCAAAGAGTTTAGAAAATTTCTATATGGTAAATCCCCAAACCATTGGGAGAAGAGAAAAATACACTATTTCCCTATTGACTAATAATGAATCATATAGCAGAGAAGGGAGAACTCAGCCCTCCCTTATTAGTATCAAACATTCAAGAAATAGCAATTAACGCATGGTGCCAATATTATCATCATTGTACTGACAGCCATATTCTACCTTTCCCCACACTGTGGACACTTGATTATCCAGCTATTCTTCATAGTCAATGAATATTTCCCCCAGTAATATAGGAAATATATATATGGCCTGGTAGATAAATATTCTGAGGATGGAAACTATCCTTCAGCCATAATTTGTGCATGATATCTCCTTTGTAATCAGTATCACAGGGATACTAAGACCGTGATATATCTGAGTTGGCAGATGTTGACATGCTTTGGAAAGTGAAGAACAGAAATGTCTAATTATAAAGGAAAATTGAGCAGGCAAAACCGGTAGGATTAGTCTTGTTGAGAAGCCAGAACAGGAAATCTGGCATCACGGCATGTTGGGACCATTCTGTTAAAAATCTCACTATGGTGGAGATGTGGCAGGTTTGCTCGGTGGGGAAATTCATGCAAGATACCTATGTAGGGGGAACCTTCCTTGTCCCTCGATCACATCTGTCCAGGTAGACACAGATTATTTCACATCTGAGCTGCTCTCTACTTCAGCAGCTGCAGAGCTGGCAGAATGCAGAGTACTGCTAGGGAAGTCAGGCTGTGGCTTCCACGCTGCCAGAAAGGAATTAAGGCAGGTGTTTCCTACATTCCATATTATATGTAGCATTCAGAAAGAAATAGTAGTAACTCTTAGTTATTATTTATTGAGTGACTTAGGAAAACAGACACCCTCTTAAGTACTTTATACATTATTATTTTCATCATGGGGAGACTGACCTTAAGTTTGCCCAATAATTAAATGCTCTCTTTCATTCCAAAGCCTAAGCCTTAAATCATCTTTCTATAGTTACCTCTTTAAATTAATAATCCATTTTAAATAAAACACATTTGATTTTGGCACTTCCTAGGTAAAATGTAGTATGAAAATTATGATAAAATCAAAAGAATATGCAGGCACAGTTTCCTACACACCACATTTTGCTGGAGATTGGAGTGAATTCAGGACAATGAGAATGTTGTGGGTTGAAAAAACTTTTCTGGATCCTTTTTCTTCCATTCTTGAGATACTTTGCTAAGAAGAATATGTTCCAGCTCCATCCATGTAAACATGAAAGAGGTGAAGTCTCCATCTTTCTTTAAGGCTGCATAATATTCCATGGTGTACATATACCACAATTTGTTAATCCATTTGTGGGTCGACGGGCACTTGGGCTTCTTCCATGACTCAGCAATTATGAATTGGGCTACAATAAACATTCTTGTACAGGCGTCCTCAAACTTTTTAAGCAGGGGGCCAATTCACTGTCCCTCAGACCATTGGAGGGCTGGACTATAGTTAAAAAAAAACAAAACACTATGAACAAATTCCTATGCACACTGCACATATCTTATTTTGAAGTAAAAAAACAAAACGAGAACAAACATAATCACACCACCTCATGTGGCCTGCACACCGCAGTTTGAGGACCCCTGTTCTGGTACAAATATCTTTGTTATAATGTGATTTTTGGTCTTCTGGGTATATACCTCATAGAGGAATAGTAGGATGGAGTGGCAGGCCAAGACCACACTCTTATTCAATAGATAATTCTTTTGCTGGTGAAATGAGATTAGCTTGATTTTTTGGAATAATCTTTGCAGAATAACCCAAGCAAAACTCTGTAGGATAGTGGAGTGAGCACAGGCTTCACAATAGACAATTGTATGGTTTGAATGTGTCCCCCCAAAGTTCACGTCTTACAAACTTAATCCCTCTGCCCTCCTGAATAGACTAATGGATTAATGGTAACATTACATCCATTCTACTCATAGAAGTAGACTTGCTATTGCAGGAGTGGCTTTGTTATTTTTATTTTAATAAGCTCTCTCTGGATGTCTTGTTCTCACTCTCTATCTTACTGTGGTGCAGCAAGAAGGCCCTCGCCAGATGCTGGCCCCTTCCTCTTGGAGTACCAGCCTCCAGAACTGCAAGAAATAAACTCCTTTGCTTCATAATTTACCTAGTCCATGAGGTATCATATGTCTTTGTTTCAATAAAAAACAAAGACAGAAAATTGGCACCAAGAAGTGGAGTTGTTGACCTATTACAAAGAATTGTGGAAATAGCTTTGGAACTGGGTAATGGGTAGAGGTTGGAATTTAGAGGAGCAGGTTAGAAAAAGCCTGAATTGCCATGAAGAGAGAGCATTAAGGGCAACTCTGGCGAGGACTCAGAAGAGGAGAGCTGTAGGGAAAGTTTGGAACTTCTTAGAGATTATTTAAGTGGTTGTGATCACAGTGTTGATAGAGATATGAACAGCAGGCTTGGCGCCTATGGCTCAAGCCACTAAGGCGCCAGCCACATACACCTGAGCTGGTGGGTTTGAATCCAGCCCAGGCCTGCCAAAAAACACTGACAGCTGCAACCAAAAAATAGCTGGGCATTGTGGCGGGCACCTGTGATCCCAGCTACTTGGGAGGCAGAGGCAGGAGAATCACTTGAGCCCAGGAGTTGAAGGTTGCTGTGAGCTGTGACGCCATAGTACTCTACCCAGGGCAACAGCTTGAGGCTCTGTCTTGAAAGAAAGAAAGAAAGAAAGAAAGAAAGAAAGAAGGAAGGAAGGAAGGAAGGAAGGAAGGAAGGAAGGAAAGAAAGAAAGAAAGAAAGAAAGAAAGAAAGAAAGAAAGAAAGAAAGAAAGAAAGAAAAGCAAAGGCTGTTCAGATGAGGTCTCAGACAGGAATGAGGAACAAAGTCTTGGAAGCTGGAGTAAAGGCCATCCACTCTAGTTTTACAGTTGTAAGGAACTTGGAGGAATTGAGTCCACGTCATAGGCCTTTATGGGATGCATAAATTCAGAGTGACAAACTAGGATATCTGGCAAAAGTAATGACATCTAAGCAGCAAAACATTTGGGCTGCTATGTGGTTACTTTCCATGGCATACAGTAAGATGTGAGAGGAAAGAAATTCCTTTCAGCTGTGAGCCTATGAAATTAACGTAACAACGGGATTACATAACAGTGGAATTTATAATCAAAAGGCAAACAGAATGGCAAGATTTGGAAAATTTGAAGCCTGGCTGTGGAAAGAGTGAAAAAGCTTGTTTAAGAGAGAATACTCAAAGTGCAGCCAATGGACTGACCATTTGCTAAAGACATTATTACCATAGATAAAAGGGAACCAAACGCTAATCATCAAGATAATAGCAGAAAGATCTGAAAGCATTTCAGAGACCCTAAAGGATGCTCTTCCTATTACTGGCTAAGAGCTCTAAAAGGTCTTAACCCCTTGGTGTTAAGTCTGCAGGTGCACGGAACGTGAAAGCTATGGGGACATGGCTCCCTCGTCATAGATTTCAGAGGATGTCACAGACATCCTGGGGACAGACTGCCCTCTAGTAGGTAATCACCACTAATGCTTAATGAAGCCCTGGGAGCAGGGTTGTCACCAAGACCCCAGAACTGTAGAGCTACCAGCATAGAATACCTGTCTGGGAGAGCTGCACCATGGGCTGAGCCCAGCAAAGCCATAGGGTTGGGGCTGCCCAAGGCTTTGGCAACACAACCCCATACCAGTATGCTCAGGATGGAGTCAAAGCAGATTATTCTCCAGCTTTAAGACTTCTTTGCTGTTTTCTCTGCTGGGTTTGGAGCTTACTTGAGGCCTACCACTCCTTTATGCTGGCCTATTTTTCCCTTTTGCAGTGGGAATGCCTGTCCTGCCATTGTATTTTGGAAAGGGGTAAATTGTTTAATTTCATAGGTTCACAGCTGAAAGGAATTTGGCTCAAGGTAAATCAAGCCGTAAGTCTCATTCATATCTGATTTAGATCAGACTTGGACTTTTGAGTTTGCTGAGATGAGTTGAGGCTTTGGGGCTATTGGAATGGAAGGAAGATATTTTGCATGTGAGGACATGAATTTGGGGGGCCAGGGAAGGATGATCTGGCTGAAATGTGTTCCCCAAAAGTTACTATGTTGGAAACTTAATTGCTCTGTGCTCATAAATGGATTTATATGGGTGCTGCACTCATGAATGAATGAAAATTGCTATCGTGGGAGGGGACTTGTTAATAGGGGATGGCTTTGTGATAAAAGCAAGCTGTCTCTGGCTCTTTCTCTCTTCCACGCTCACCATGTGGTGCCCTCTGGTGGTTATGACCCAGCCAGGAGGCCCTCACCGGATGCTGGTGTCATGCTCCTGGACATCCCAGCTTCCAGAACTGTGGCATAAAGTTCTTTTCTATATAAATTACCCAGTTCAGAGCATTATACTATTGCAACAGAAAACAGAAGGAGACAGATGATGACCTGACTTAAAATTCTACACAACTTCTTAAATAGCTTTGAGCTAATTTTCTCAGAGTCAGGAGAATCAGTTAAACTGGGTTAAAACTGTTCAGCTAACCTATTACAACGGTCAACACTAAAAAGAATTAGCTGAGAGTTCAGAAGAGCAGAAAAGGCATGAACACAAAACATGCAATGTGAAATATGGTCACGTAGATAATTTGGGGAATTATTTTTTGGATTTTCTAGGACTGTCTCAAATTTCATGTAACAGAATTTATTATGTGTATATGTGAAATCTTTTACACTTCTGAAAGATTTCTTCTATGTGTGGCTTAGGTATTTTTTATTTATCCCAGCCTTATTTCCTAAAGAATTTAAAACATTTAATAGAAACACATAAATACAAGAAAAAGAAAATTAATTGCATTAGTTAGCATGTGTTTGCCTATGAACACATGCACAAGCTGGAAAATCTCCTTGGTCACTTTTTTTTTTTTATTCCTAAAAATGTTACCTATGATATTTCTAAGAGTAGAGCAAAAAAAAAAAAAAAAAAAGTGTGTGCAAGAGAGATAATACAGAGAAATTGATTATTTCAATGAAAGAAATCAAAGAGGGCTTTCTAGAAGAGGCAGAACTTGATATGCAGGAAAAGATGCAAATGGGGAGAAGATTTCAGGGAACCCCAGGGCTTCCAGTGAGCACCTTTGGTCACCTCCCAGCTTCCAGCTGGCTTTCTGTGGAAAAGGCCTCGGTGAGCTTCCCCACTGTGGGTATCTGGGACCCTGCTCGTCCAGCTTTGATTTTGACATGGCTTCTTCCCCCGTCAATCGTAGAGACACTGGGTCTCCTCCCTTCTCCACTCTCCCCTCCTTCTCTGGCCTCTTTCTCTTCCTTCCCTTTTTTCATTTTGTTTCTAATTTTTTTCATTTCTTTTTTGTAAGGTTTGATTTGCTAATAAGCAGTGAAAATAACAAATGTGGGGGAAGTATCTATGGTTCCAAAGTCCTCAAACCAAGTGTCCCCTCCCTTCCTTCCTTCCTTCCTTCCTTCCTTCCTTCCTTCCTTCCTTCCTTCCTTCCTTCCTTCCTCTCCCTCCCTCCCTCCCTCCTTCCCTCCCTCTCTTTCTCTCTTTCTCTCTTTCTCTCTTTCTCTCTTTCTCTCTTTCTTTCTTTCTTTCTTTCTGAGACAGAGTCTTACTCTGTTGGCACAGACTCGAAGAATAGAGTGCTGTGGCATCACAGCTCACAGCAACCTCAAACTCTTGGGCTCAAGTGATCCTCTTGCCTCAGCCTCCTGAGTAGCTTGGACTACAGATGCCCACCACAACATCCATCTAATTTTCCTATTTTTAGTAGAGATAGGGTCTTACTCTTGTTCAGGCTGGTGTCCAACTCCTGAGCTCAAGTGATCCACCCACCTCGGCCTCCCAGAGGGCTAGGATTACAGGAGTGAGCCACTGTGCCCAGCCTGTCCATTACTTCTTGAACTAATTTTCCTTGTGATGTAATGAAATATAAAGTGAGTTCTTATTGATCACTTGTATTCTATTCCCAAAATCTCCTCTTGATGGGTGTCAGGCCATCAGACGTCAGATGCCAAAATGTGGGTTTTCTCTTTGATTCTTGGAAATGACATGAAGTTACAGATTTTAAAATTTATCTTTTGCCCACTAAGCACTAGTTTCTGAAAGTCCACCAGATTTAGATATTCATGTTGCTAAGGTTGAGAGGTTTTGCTGACACATGACATCTGGCAATTTTGCAAACTCTACTTTCCCTATGCACCATTTCATTTGCAATCCCTGCAATTTTCAAGTCAGAAACACCATTGTGAGTGTGAGAGTCAGTTTTAGCTTTTTATTAGCTGTTACTACATTTTGATTATAAATTACTAGTTATTTTACCATTATTAATTTAGTTTGAAATGCATTTTTCCAGTGACCCTATGCATTATAATTTAGATGTTCATTTAGATTTTCATTTCTGACTGCTAATTACCTAGTATATAAACTTTAAATTGGCACACCTTGCAGTTCTAAAACATACCTCGATCGCAATATATCCAAATACCGGCCTTATTGAGAGGCTATTAAACAAATTTTTAATTCCCTCTGTTTGCTTAAATAATGACATTGTGGTGCTGATGCTCTATAAATTTGAGCTATTTCAATGAATTGCAATATTCCATCAAAGTCACTGTGATCACATTACTGCATGCAGAACACTGTTGCTGTTTATTTGTTTATTTGCCTCCTACATTGGTTAATTTTGTGTGTCAACTTGACTGATGCCAGGGCATGTCTGTAAGGATGTTTTGGTTGAGATTAACATTCACACTGTAGACTGAATAAAACAGGTTGCCTTTCCTAATGACTGGGCCTCATCCAATAAGTCAAAGGCCTGAACAGGACAAAATAGCTGGTTTCCCCTGAGTAAGAGAATTCTTCTTGCCTGACTGTCTTTGAACTGAGACACTGGCTTTTTTTCCTGTCTTTGGAGTGGAAGTGAAACATCAGCTTTTCTGAGTCTCAGGCCTGTCAGCCTTCAAACTGGAACTCCAAATGGCTGTCTTCATTCCCACGCCTTCAGAACCACATCACTGGTTTTTCTCAAGCTTATCAGCTTCTTCTGTAGATCCTGGGACTTGTCAGCCTCCATAATCATGTAAGCTAATTCCATAAAATAAATTTCTTTCTCTCTCTATACAAACCCTATTGGTTGTTTCTCTGGAGAACCCCAACTACACATCATCTATTAATAGCATTTCTCTTTTCTTCCTAGCAGCACCCAGCCTCTTTTATGAGGAAATTATCTCACCTATAATACATGCAGTCAGTCTCAGTGACACTATAGGTGCCTGCAATCCTATTACCAAGACAAAGCTGAGTGCTTTTTTCACTAGATAATTGTAAGGATAAAAACAATGACAGGATTAACGATGCTACCCACAGAGCCCTTGGTCTGTGCCAGGCGCTGCTCTAACTGGAACATGTGTCTTCCACAGCAACTACTACGTCTATTTTACACAAGATGAAACAGGTCCAGAAAGTGACAGGGTGACTGATGGAGTCAGGATTTAAGCCATAAACATTCTGGCTCCGGAGATTACAAAAGCCAGATAAAGAGGTTGAATTTTCACCCAGAGTGCAGCTGGAAGCCACTGAGAGGCTTATGTTAGGAGAGCCACATTGTCAGATTCAATGTTTGGTAAAGCCTCTTACCCACTTTTGTCCACCTGAGGGGCAGTGAGGGCAGTGAGGGCAGCCCAGCCAGGGCATAAAATATTCACCGCATCTGGGTCGACACAGACAAGATAAAAGTTGGAGGAGCCTTAACTGATTAAGAACAAAATCTCACCTGAGCCAGTCAATCTGGGGGGATTTACCTTTTTTATTTCCCAAACACTAATTCCGGTCTACCACCCCCAAGAACTGCTTCCTCTCACGAGCCCCCAGAATGCTACCCAACAATCCTGTGACTTCATTGCAGGCCACTGGAAACTTTCTATCAGGATCATGGTGCAGATGTCTGGAGAGTTGAAAATGGCTGGAATTTCTTCATTGCCCTGGGGCAAGACTCCATGACCAATGTTTCTGCTAAAGGGGCTGCTTGGTCAATGCAATTCCAAGCTTGAGGCTCTAGTTTCCCAAGAGGCTTCCCAAAATTCCTTTTTGTTGTTGTTGCTGCTAGTCAGAAATGAGTTTCTTTACTTGCACCTGAATGCTTGAATGTTCTGAGGTAGTGGTTTAAGATGATAGGGCGCTGCATAAATACAACACAATGTATTGGTTCAGATTCTTTTACAAATGCCTAAGTGATTCACCTATATTTGTTTTTTGTGCTTTAGACACAAAATTATTCTGAATGTCAACCCCAACTTTCAGCTGGTATAGTGGGAGACATTTGCCCTTGCAATGCCTCCCAGTGTTCCAAAATTCCTGCCTAACTGTAATATACAGAAAAAAAAAAAAAACTAATTATCAAAGTATATTTAAATTTAACTTCCTCCACCAAGAAAAAAAGTAAAATCTACATTTGACCTTAACCAAAAGGCCCAGAAGTGATGAAAGTAAAAATGTAAAAAGTCACAAAGCTTCAGACACTGGAATGGGTGTGGAGAGAAGGGAACATGAATACAGCCTCTTTGGAAAGAAGTATGGAGAATCCTCACGGAACTCAAATTAGATCTCCCATTTGACTCTACAATCCCATTACTAGGCATCTCCCCAAAAGGAAAAAAAACAAACATTTTATCACAAGCACATTTGCACTAGATTGTTTATTGCAGTTCAGTTTATAATGGCTAAGACATGGAAACAATCTAAATGCCTATCAAACCCATGAATGGATTAACAAGCTGTGGTACACCATGGAATACTATTCAGCCATAAAAAGATGGCAACTTCACACCTTTTGTAATATCCTCGATGGAGTTGAAATACGTTCTTCTTAGTAAACTATCACAAGAATGGAAAAACCATTATCCAATGTACTCAATGCTAATGTGAAACCAGCGGATGATCTAACGCATGCTCACATAGGAGAAAAACTCATTTCAACTCATGTTGGGGAGAGAGGTATTAAGGAGGAGGATGGTTTGGGGTGCTCTCACTGAATGGGCATGGGGTGGGGGTGTTTGGCGCACCTTTTGAGTGTGGGACATAACCACAAGAGGAATTCTACCCAACAAAATCAAATATTTTGAAGTGGTTGTTTGCACCCTCTCATTAACCTGAAATAAATTTACTTTTCAATTAAAAATAAACTAAAATAGGGCAGCTCAAAGGAGTAGGGCGCTGGCCCCATATGCTGGAGGTGGTGGGTTCAAACCCAGCCCCAACCAAAAACTGCAATAAGATAAATAAACAAACTAAAAATAAAAAGTCTGTACCATCTTGTGAAGAGATTAACTATTAACATGGCTAAGTAAAGATAACAATACAACTACTACCCATTTTTTTTTTATAACATTTTAATCAAACAATCCTGATGTTTTGCCACTCTTACAGTGTAAGAGAAAGCAGTCCTGCATTCCCTGTTCCCAGTACTCGACAATACACTGTACTCTAACTTTCAAATATGTGAGATTGTGATTCACCTTAAAGACCAAACTGTTCTAGTATGACATTCTGCCAGGACATTTTTGAGTATTTATCCTGTTCAGATTGGAAGAATGACAGGGTGAGTCTTACCTTGTGTAAGGGAGTTAGACAAAGAGAATTTCTGACTCTTGTCTGTGAATCACCCAGCCAATCTTCGTAATAATGGATAAAGCAATGGAAACAAAGATAAAAGCCCACTCATTCCTTGAAACGTGATGTATTTTCCTAGTGTTTTTCATAGTGATTTCAAAATGTTGGCTCACTTAATACTCACTGAATAATTCTACAGGTAGACTAAGATAAATGTTATTAGTCTCTGTATAATACACTCGAGGAAGCTCAGATAGAAAGATATTAAGTAATATCATTTGCTGAACTTTCACTAGCTGTCTGGAAGTAATTTCTCACAACAGGATTTCAATAACTTTGTGTTTCCATTATCCTCATTTAACAGATGGAGAAATTGAATCTGTGGATGCTTGAATACTTCACCCAAAGTCCCAGAGCTGATGAGTCACAGAGTCAGGATTAAAGGGTGAACTCTCTTCTCACTCCAACCCCCAGGCTTGAAATGCTTTTGCTCTCCTGCCCAAGATGGTCCAGATAGAAAGAAGCAGACCTGAAAGAAGAAATATATAGATGCTTTTCCCAGCTGTCACTGCTTGTGCGTGTGTAGCTCTGGGTTGCCATTCTGGTGCAGGAACACACAACTGCATTCTTCCATGCTCAGGCCAAAAGACCACTTACAAACCCTTTACAGAAGGAGAAAGAGTCTTGATTATTGTCTGAAAACCTTCCATGCACTTACCAGACTCACCAGAAACTGACACTCTCTGGTAAGATCAAGAAAAGGCCTGCATCAAAACTCACAACGTAAGTGTCAGTGCCCAGTCACCATAAAGTTTTCCTCCCCTAAGACATGCTGCTCTGCCGTGTCCTTGATGACCAAGAAGAAAATGCTGGTAAAATAAGGATGTCAGTGACTCCATGTTGCAAAGTGATTTTGAGAGTTTGATTTTGACTGAAAGGAAACTTTTGGAATCCTTTTTTCTCTCATATTTTCCTTTTAAATGTATACGCAAGAATGAAATATGACAAAAATCTTTGTCTAAAAAAGTTCTAAAAATGTTCTTTTTATACAGTTAAAAAATGTTACTAATACAAAGCCCTGTGGTGGTTTAATTGGCAGTGGTTTAGGGGCTTTTTTCCTTTCATGGTGATATGTAATATAATGACTGATTTGTGTTGATGCAACTTTGCTGTGTTAAATAAAGGATCATTCTAACAAGTCCATCTTCTCTTCATGGTACCAAGAGATTGGACCCTATTTTTTTAATTAAATTATAGCTATGTACATAAATGCATTTATGGGGTACAATGTGCTGGTTTTATATACAATTTGAAATACACCAAACTGGTTAACATAGCCTTCACTGCAATTTTTTCTTCCATTCTTGAGAAACTTTGCTAAGAAGAATATGTTCCAGCTCCATCCATATAAAAATAAAAGAGGTAAAGTCTCCATCTTTTTTAAGACTGCATAATATTACATGGTGTACATATATTGCAATTTATTAATCCATTTGTGGGTTGGTGGGCACTTGGGCTTCTTCCATAACTTAGCAATTATGAATTGGGCTGCAACAAATATTTTGGTGCAAGTATCTTTGTTATAAAGTGATTTTTGGTCTTCTGGATATATAACTAGTAGAGGAATTGCAGGATCTGTGTTTGTGCTGACCAGTATTGCACCCTACTTTTTATTATATTTTCTTTGCCTTATAAGAATGCTGTGGCTCAGAATATGAGAACCAGATGAATGTAAGTATTACGAAGCCCTGAATAGATGATCTTATTCTTGGACATTTAAATGCAGACTGGAATTACTTAGTGCTTTTTGGCTTATCAATCAGGGCCAGTTTTCAGCAAGCCACTGAGTCTGGCAGACAAGAACAGGTAGGGATCCTTTCCTAGGACATGAGGCGTCCTGTGTACTTGAAATTACAGTTAACTTTAGATACCAGGAAACTGAGAGCACAGCACCCTATCAATCCCGATTGTTGTATTTTCAAGTTACACAGATGTTTCTCAGCAAGGAAGTACTTTATGAAAACTTTTATTCAGCACTTACCATATTCCATGTACTGTGCTTACCAGTGCATAGAGAAAGGGCAGGTTCAAAAGCAGTCTGAATAGAGAGATAGATGCTGGAAAGAAATAATATTGATAAAACTCGTGTCTGATTCTAAGATGAAGGAATGCAAAGGGCTCATGGGGAAGAATTTCCAAGGCAAAAAAGAGGTACTAAATCATGATCTATGAGGAAAACAAAGGAAAGTTACTGTTTTGGCCAGGAAAAACAGTTTTTAGTTTAATAAGTTTTCCTGCATTCTTTCGTTACCAAAGTTGAATGTTAAGTCGTCTAAATCGAGGTTTTTGTTTCAGTGAGAGTGATTTCCATAAGGAAGTGTGTATGTATTTAAAAAGCTGGTTGCCCTAGTATTTAAAAAGCTGGTTGCCCTAGTGTAAAATGTAGGATCTTAAAAAATCTATTTCATTTAACCTTGATGTTAAGTGGTCTATACTCTTAAATATCTACTAGACGACAAGCTAGCATATTGCTTCCTTTAAATCTTGAGGCCAATCTATTAAATCAATTATTCCTCAGACATCAGCCAAAATTCAATCTGGTGAATATGACGTCGCTGTTGATTTTTGCGAAATCAAATGCCTGTTACCAGACGCTGTTCACCTGAGTGGCCATTTCAGGCAGGGCGCTATTGGTCAGGCCCTAACAAGGCCGGTTGAGCCTACGTGCTGACTTCTGGAGATTGTTAATTCACTTCCAAGGTTACTGTCATAGATAAGTTGGGGAACTGGACTCCACGATACCAGTTGTCAAGGTCCCAGTGCACTTTACCCAGTGCAGTGTTGACTAACTATAAATTTAGTCTAAAATAAAAATGCTTTAAAGATATAACCACGTTCAGATCGGAAGATATTGTAACCTATGGGGGAAATCTGTTTGACGTGTGTTATGATGAGAATAACATTGCTGATGCTCATTCTTACTGTGGGAATAAAAAGTAACAAAGATAAAGAGGGGGGCATAATGATTCTTTGAGGAGATGCCTCTGCTGTTCTCTAGAATTACTGGATTCTGTAAATAAAAGCTATCGATCTCTCATCCACTTCTCTGTTGATTTGCTTGGGTGACAGGTGAATGGACTTCTTAGTCTGCCAACATGCTTGCTTCCCTATTTGAAGTTGTTCTTGAAATTCTGGATGTTTCATGGACACCAAATACAACTAAAAATGTGGGCTGGGCTCAATGGGTCACACCTGTAATCCTTGCACTCTGGGAGGCAGAGGCAGGTAGATTGCCTGAGTTTAGAAGTTTGTGACAAGTCTGAGTGAGACTCCATCTCTACTAAAAATAGAAAAACTGGCCAGGCATTGTGGCAGGTCCCTGTAGTCCCAGCTACTCGGAAAGCTGAGGCAAGAGGATTCCTTGGGCTCAGGATTTTGAGGTTGCTGTGAGCTACGATGCCACAGCACTCTTCTCCCAGTGACTGAGTTAAACTCTGTCTGAAAAGATAAATACTAAATGAGATTCTGTTGCAATAAGTAAGTAAATAAATAAATAGTGATAATTCTCTTATCTGGGTCTGTCTTCTAGGATCTTATCCTCAGAATGGCCTATTAATTTACCTATTTTATATATTTCTCTTTTGGGCCATGAGTTAAAAATTGTAATTTGTCTATATTTTCTCTCTTTGTTACTTAATTATTTGTAAGCCCTCTAATAGTTCCCTTTTAGAGCATGCACATGCAATTGAGTTTCTTCCTACATAAGTTAAGGTTATTCATGTAACAATGAAGCTTATATATACCCAGGGCAAGTACGGTGTTCAGCGCTGTATGCTTAAGAACTCCAGCTTTGGAGTCAGCCATACTTAAATGTTAATCCCACCTTCTACCAAATGCTGGCTGTGAGGATGTGTAGCTAATAAAGGAAATATCTTCTCCCACTGCATGATTTAATATTCTCTTAACAGTGTCTTTGAAAGAGTAGAAGTTTTTCATTTTGATGAAATCCAGTTTATTAAGTTTCCCTTTTATGGATCATACTTTTGGTATGATCCATACTACATCCATCCTGTGTAGTATCTAAGAAATCTTGACTTAACACAAGGTCACAAACATTGTCTTCTATGTTTGGTTCTAAAAGTTTTATTATATTAGTTTTATATTTAAGACTATAATCTACTTTGTGTTAATATCTGTGTAGGAACTGAAGGTCAGTCATTTTGTACAAAGATATCTAATTGTTCCAGCATCATTTTCTGAGAAGACTGTCTTCTTCCCTTTGTTTCTTTGTCAAAAATCAGTTGTCAAGGTATGTGAGCTTATTTTTTCCAATCTGTGCACAGGGTATATCTTACCATTAAATTAGATCTTCTTTAATTTCTCTCCGTCATGTTTGAAGTTTTTACTGTGCAGATCTTTCACTTATTTTGTTAAATTTATCCCTAATTATTATATATACATAACATGCATAATAATTCGTATATATATTACCATACAATAATTCGTATATATAATATACCCTCACAGCCAGCAGTTGGTAGAAGCTGGGATTGACATTTAAGTATGGCTGACTCCAAAGCTGGAGTTCTTAACCATACAGCACTGAACACCGTACCTGCCCTGGGTACATATAGGCTTAATTGTGACAGAGCAATAGCCCATCTCATTCAGATATAAATAATGGTTTATATTTATATATATATTTATATATATATATATAGTCAATGGTATATATATATATGGTATATATATAGTATATATATGGTATATATATAGTATATAGTGTATATATATACTATATATACTATATATATACCATATATATATACCATTTACTATATATATATAAATATATATATAAATATAAACCACTATATACTATATAAACCATATAGTATATAGTGTATATATATAGTATATATAATAGTATATATATATAGTGTATGTATATAGTATATATATATGGTATATATATAGTATATATAGTGTATATATATATGGTATATATATACCATATATATACCATATATATATAGTATATATGGTATATATATACCATATGGTATATATATACCATATATACTATATATATATATATATATACTATTATATATACTATATATATACTATATACTGTCTGAACTGACTGTCTGTCATTTTGTTATATATATATATATATATATATATATATATATATATATATATATACAAAAATGGTGTATATATATATATATAGTCAATAGTTTGATATATATATATCAATATATATAGACTATATATATATATAGTCAATAGTTTGATACATATATATATAGACTATATATATATGTATCAATATATATAGACTATATATATATATAGTCAATAGTTTGATACATATATATATAGACTATATATATATATAGACTATATATATATAGACTATATATATATATATAGACTATATATAGACTATATATATATATAGTCTATATATATATATATATATATATATAGTCTATATATATATATATATATATATATAGTGAAACTCTCG
>CAUYPK010055922.1:0-10487 GCA_963574355.1 Loris lydekkerianus
GCATAAGGTTATTTAACTTCAATGTTTTCTTATGAGTTTGCAGATTCCTGTTGTTAATAAGTTAAACTTTTATTCCATAGTGGCCCGAGAAGATGCAAGGAATAATTTCTATTCCTTTAAATTTACTGAGGTTAGACTTGTGACCTAAGATGTGATAGATTTTGTAGTATGTTCCATGGCCTGATGAGAAGTATGTGTATTCAGTTTTGTTGGGATGAAATGTTTTGTAGATGTCTGCTAAATCCAAATGTTGGATGGTTAGGTTTATATCTAAAACTTCTTTCCTCAGCTTCTTATTGTAGTATAACTGCCAAAGGACTTAAAATATCCAACTATTACGGATCTAGAGGAAATCAAGTTGCTCATGTCTGTTACAGTTTCTCTTATAAATTGAGGTGCATTCTGGTTGGGTACATAAATATTAATAATTGAAATCTCATCATATTAAGTATTACCCTTAACAAATGAAGGGACCATTCTTATCCTTTTTTACTTTTGTTGGTTTAAAGCCTATTGTGTCTGCAAGTAGAATTCCAACACCTGCTTTTTTCTCATTACCATTTGCCTGAAATATGGACAACCATCCTTTCACCCTGAGTCTATATTTATCTTTTAAGGTAAGATGTGACTCTTGTATGCAGCAAATATCTGGCCTAAGTTTTTGTATCCAGTCAACTAACCTGTGCCTCTTTAGGGGACAGTTTAAGCCGTTCAGATTAATGGAGAATATACATAAGTCTGGTAAAATTTTGGGTATCGAGTTTTTGAAGACATTTTTAATCCTTTCACCACTGTGGAAGTTTGAATCTGATCTAAAGTTTCTGAGTGAGTTTACTTTTGTGGTAGAGGATTGGGCTGGTCATTATGGGAATAGGTCTGAGAATATCCTGGAGAGCTGGTTTAGTTATGGCAAATTTCTTTAACATGTGAATGTCATTAAAGTTTTTAATTTCTCAATCCTAAATGTCTTTTCCCCTGGAGCTTTGCCAAGGACCCATACAGTGCTATGGGCTGAAAAACTGGGGACCTTTTTGGTGTGGTCAGGCTAAGTGACTCTGTCTTGTTTTCAGCTGGTCTCTGTTTGACCCTAGTGAAACAGTTACTCTGGGTTGAAGTGTCAGCTGTGGAGAAATACCAGCAGTTAAGTCACCCTATCCACCCCGCCCCCCCGGCAACAATTGGAAAAGGAAAATAAAATCTTCCTACAACCACACACCCAGGGCACCACTTGGATAGTCCTTGGGCAATTGGCTTAGTTCAAAGGTCCAAATCAATTGTCTCAGTCAGCACCTGTCTCAGATGGAAGAGTTTAAAAGGTCTCTGGCAACTAGATCGCAGGAGTCTGCTGACAACTCAAATATGACTTGCTCCGGTGGTCCGTGAGATCAGGAGGACCCACCAGCAAATAGATTAGTCTGGGAAGTTTGATGCACCTCTGTTATACCCCACCTTGCACCTCTGTCACACCTAGTCACTGATAACCCCTCGGGTCTGTGACCCAGTTGCCTCCAATGAGCAGATACTCCAGGAGTTTGCACCTGCCTGAATTACAAGGAAATCTATGTCTCCTCAGCCAGGCCACTGCTCTCTGCCTCTATCTGGCAGGGGGAGGTGAGGCCTGACAACCTTGGGGGCTTGATGGAGGCTGGGGGGTGTTCACTCAGTTCCAGCCCCCACCCCTAATTGATGTTACTGATCAAACAGAACAACTTTGCAGAATTTGTTTCTGTCCTGACAAAATTCCCCTGTGAAAGAGAAGCTATTTTGAGTTCACAGAACCTGCACCTCAGGCCCTGTCTTTGCTGCTGCAGGTTTGTATTCACAGCAAGGTTAGCTATCAGTTCTAGCCTCCTGCCCTCTTTTGTCTAGGAGGATGATCCCCTGGGGGCCGGGTGCATCTTAGGCTCAGTAAAGTGGTCCTCTAGGTCAGCCCCACCCTGGGAGTCAGCCAGCACTGCACGTGTGTTTTATTGTCCCCGTGTTCCACCCAGGCCGGTACCGTCTCAGGCAAACCCTTTACTCATGGGGCCTTCCCATGAGTGTTTCCTTCCCAGATCTGTTCTTCAGGTGGTTGCCACCTGAGAAGATGCCAAGCCTCCTCTGGTTGCACAGAGGGGTGTGACTCCAGAATATCCAGGGATGAACCCTATTGTTGCCAAAAATGGCTGCTGCTGTGCACCTCGGGGGCACTGCCGCTCCAGCGTGGTTCCCTCTCAGCAACTGTCCTCTCCTCACTTCTGTGCCACAGAATCAGCACTGACCAGCTGAAGTCCAGGCCCTGTCCACACCCCTCGATAAATCACCCAAGAATGTAGACTCCTGGGGGACAGGCCTCCAGACCTCAGAGTGAGAGTGGAGGGGAGTGCTGGGGGCTCAGAATTATAGGTAGAGAATATATAGAGTTTTACAGTTTTATGCCTGGTAGGAGAGTGCCATGGCACCCTATTTGGGGAAATATGTCCAATTTTTAGAGGGCCTCTCCCGTGAAGTATAATGGGAGGACTTTTGAACTCTGCTTCTTTGTTTATGGGGCACTCCGAGCCATTCTCATGGGGGAGGGGACTCCAGTCTGCTTGGTGATGGATTTTGTACCTTTTGTTTGTATCCTTGGGGCCACAGCTCACCTCAGCGGGGTTGATGTGCGTTCCTCAACCTTCTCTCTTGGCACAGCTCTAATCTGCCAGGTTACTTGCTAAATTTCTGCCCTTTAACTCTCCTTCTAGATGGAAGCCTCTGTGGAAAGCTGGCTTCAGTCAGCCATCTTGTCTCTAATTCCACTCTTTTAGTTATTTTAAAGTATACCCTCACTTATTGTTGATTATAGTCACTTTGTTGTGCTATCAAATATTGTTCGTTCTATCTAACTATATTTTTCTAAACATTACCCATTCTTTCTTTATTTCCCTAATTCCTGCTACTATTCTCAGCCTCTGATAATTATCATTATACTCTCTATGTCCATGAGAGCATATTTATATTATATTTATATTTATATTTATATTTATATTTAGCTCTCTCATATGAGTGAGAACATGTGAGATGTGTCTTTCTTTGTTTGGCTTATTTCACTTAACCTAATGTACCCCAGTTCCCCATCTACATTGTTGCAAATGGCCAGATTTCATCCTTTTTATGGCTATGTAATGTTCCATTGCATATATCTACCACAATTGCTTTATTCATTCATCTGTGGGTGGACACTTAGGTTGATTCCAAATCTTAGTGATTGTAGTAGTGCTGCAATAAATGTGGGAATGCAGATATCTTTTCAGTGTATTGAATTCCCTTCTTTCGGATATATACCTGGCAGAAGGAGTCCTGGCTCATATGGCTGCTCTGTCTTTAGTTTTTTGAGGAGCCTCCATACTGTTCTTCATGGCAGTTACACTAATTTACATTCTCATCAACAGTGTACAAGGGTCCCCTTTTCCACATCCTTGCCAACATTTTTTATTGCCTGTCTTTTTGATAAAAGCCATTTTATTTGATATCTCATTGTAGTGTTGATTTGCTTTTCTCTCATGATTATAATGATGTTGATCATTTTTTCATATACCTTTTGGCCATGTATATGTCTTCTTTTGATATGTATCTATTCAGATCTTTTGCCCATTTTAAAATCAAATTATTTGATTTTTTTTCCTATTGAATTGTTAGAACTCTTTATATATTCTAGTTATCAGTTTTAGTCAGATAGGTAGTTTGCAAATATTTTCTCGCATTCTATGGGTTGTCTCTTACCTTTGTTGATTGTTTTCTTTGTTGTGCAGAAGCTTTTTACCTTGATGTGAGCCCATTGGTTCAATTTTGCTTTGGTTGCCTGTGCTTTGAGAGTATTACTCAAGAAGGTTTTGCCCAGACCAATGTCTTGAAGCATTTCCCCAGTGTCTTCTCTTTACTTATTTTCTGAAAACAGAGCTCGCCTTTCCTCTTCTGGCCTTTGCCTCAGTGGGTTTGGAAATGAATATATGGCTCCAATTGCATTAATTGGAATTGTCACTGGAACTTTCCTGCTAGAACCATTAGGAAGGATGCTTCCTTTGTGGTTTAGTTGCTTAGTTGTGTCCTAGGTTATGAGTGGTCATAGTGCTTACCACGGGGAAAAATCTTCCCTAAAATGTACTGAGAGATACTAAAACCTAGTGACACCATATGAATGCCTTTAGCAGTTGTGCTTCTGGACCTTTTAGTGATAGGAGCCATGTTTACAGTAATTTGAGTTGGTTTAGTCTTCCTCACAATTGAAAAAGCCGTAAAAATGAATGTATCATTTAGTTTCTACACTCTTTTTCAAAAAGGAATAATTATTCTTGCTGCCTAATCACTATAGGATTCAGAGGCTACCTAGGCCCTTGGTTAACAGGCCTTCTGTTTTATTTCTCATAAACCTCACACTCTGTTAACATTGCTAGTGGGGAATTCTATTTGTTGCAGTTTCTCCTTCAGTAAATGGAAGACCTTAGTTTCTTCCCCAACTTATGTATCTTTACTTCTGATTTAATTATTGTAAGATCCCAAAAGACCTTGGAGAATTCAATTAGGCCTATATGCAAATTTTCCAGCACATTTATAAAAGTCCTAAAAACCTAATTCTTTCATAGTGTCTTACTTTCCCTAAAATGATATATTTTTAGTTAGGAAGTAATTATCTCTATATCTAAAAGCTGTTAACATTAACAGGAATTTAGAGCAAGTTTGAAGGAAAAATGGGTTTCTAGAAAGATGTGTTCCCACACTTGTTTCCTGCTTTGCCTCTTTTATTTCCTGACACTATATGTCATCAAGGCAAGTAACATCTGTTACTCAAGGGTACGCATAAAAACCCTATCCCTAAAGTAACAGTAGAAATGTTTCTTTCCCTTGCTGATAAATATCAGGGGGTATCTACCAAGCAACACTGGAGCAAACCTGTTTCTGTGTATATATCAAAAAGAATTGAAAAATGGATCTTGACATATTTGCACACAATGTTTATTGCGGCATTATGGACAATATCTAACAGGTGGAAGCAACCTACCTGTCTACCAATAGATGAGTGGATAAAGAAAATATGGTATATACATACAATGGAATATTATTCATCCTTCAAAAATGAGATCTTGTCATATGCTACAACATGAATGAAACTTGGGGGCATTAAGCAAAGTGAAATAAGTGTCACAAAAAATCACTTAAATGAGGAATCTGAAATAGTTAAGCTCATAGGAATAGAGAGTAGAATGATGGTTGTAAGGGGTTGAGGTGGCAGGGAAATGAGGGGATGTTGTTTGATGGGTTTAGAGTTTTAGTCATGGAAGGTACGCTATACAACAATGCACCTATAGTTAACACTACTCGCCTGTACATTTAAAATGGTTACATTGGTAAATTTTATGGTATGAATGTTTTACCACAATTTTTAAAAAGTTAGAAGTTTTTTTTTTGTTTTTTTTTTTTTTTAAACAAAAACAAGATAAAACAAAACCCAAATAACCCAACACTGGAGCATTCACATGGTCTTCAGAAAGCATTTACATGGTCTTAATGAAGCACCTGCTTCTGTGACTTAGTATCTCTGAGTTAGAAATTGCATCTGAGGGGCAGAATACTGAAGGCCGAAGATAATCAATTACCTTTATTTCCAAAACCACACCCTCTCATTTTTGCTTTGCTGGGTTTTTTGAGATGCAGCCACATGCATTTGTTTGAACTGTCTGTGGCTGCTGTCACACTACAATGGTAAAGCTGTATCACTTTGGTAAAGACCATATGACCTGCAAAGCCAAAATTATTTACTATTTGGTCCTTTAAGAAAAGGTTTACTGGGTACTATGGACTAAATTGTGTCCTCCCCGTCCCCCCAATTTTTATGATGAAGTCTTAAGTCCTACTATTTCAGGTGACTGTATGTTGGAGACAGGGTCTTTAAAGAGATAATTAGGCTAAAATGAGCTCACTAGGATGGGCCCTGATCCAATTCGACTGGTGTTCTTATAAGAAGACAACACAGTTAACATGGTAAGAAAACCAATGAAGACAAAGAGAATCTAGCCATGTAGAAGCCAAAAAGAGAGGCCTCAGAAGGAGTCACTGTGTTGGGCACCTTGATCTCAGACTCCTAGCCTCGAGAATTTTGACAGGGTAAATTTCTGTTAAGAACACCCAGACTGTGGCACTTTGTTATGGACAGCCCTAGCAACCTACCTCACCAACCCTTGGAAAGTTCTTTGCTTTCTGGTGTTTTTCAATACCAGTCTTGCAGTTAATGTCTTTACTCACTTTCTGCTAACAAAACTGTTTCTTGATTGTTTATTTTGTGTTAGGAAAAGCCATAATTGTATCAGACCACAAAAATGTATTGCTGAGTGTCTTAGTTCATTTTTGTGTTGCTATAAAGGAATACCTGCAGGTGGGTAATTTATAAAGAAAAGAGGATTTTTTGCCTTGTGGTTTTCAGGCTGTACAAGAAGTGTGACACCAACATTTGCTGCTAAAGGTGGGAACCTCCAAATGCTTCTACTCATTGCAGAAGGGGAAGAAGAGGCAACACGTGCAGAGATCACATGGCAAGGGTGATGAAGCTGGAGAGAGAGACAGGAGATGTCAGCCATCATGGGAACTGATAGAAAAAGAACTCATTTCTTACCCCAAAGACTGCACCCAGCCTTTCAGGAGGGTTCTGCTCCAATTAGGATACACCTCCAACATTGAGGATCAAATTTTAACATGAAGTTTGGAGGAAAAACGTCCAAACTATAACACTGGTAGAGACTGGCTGCACTGTGGTCAATTCTCATGTTAAAATGATTGTATCTGCGTAGCTTAACACTTTTAAATGAGTATTTTATCTTTGGGGTGAGCTGATTAGTGTCTTCCTAAAAGATGTTCTCAGGTTCTAATCCCTGAATCATGCAGATGTGCTCTTGTTTGGAAATAGGGTCTTTTCAGGTGTGATTAGGTTGAAGATGAACTTGGTGGGCCCTAAATCCAGTGACAAGTGCTGTTGTAAGGGACAGGTAGATACACACAGAAGAGGAGGCGGTGAGAGTGTGCAGCCAGAGTTTAAGCGATGTGACCATAGGCCAAGGATGCCTGGAGCCACCAGAAGCTGGAAAAGAAATAGATTGTCTTTAGGAGGCTTAGGAGGGAGAACAACTTGGCCAACATCTTCCTTGACCTTGGACTTTTGGCTTCCAGGACTGTGTGAGAATACATTTCTGTTGATTTAATCTACTTATTACAGCAGCCCTAAGAAACTAAGTCTTTGTCATAATCAAATATTGTCACACACAGTGCATGCTACATTTATTATGAGTCAGTCAGGAAGACAATGTTATAGTTATAGATAGATTTGGTCTTGAATCAGTCTTTCCTTTCTCTGAATGTTTATTGAACATATGATAAGATTTTACACAATAAATATGTGTTGCAATTTCTAAGGGGCTTTTGCTCACATACTCTCTCACTGGAGAAAATAGCACACATGGGCTCCAGCAGTCACATAAGGGCGCATGATGCAAAAACTGAGGTTTGGGTTAATAACTTTCCTAAATGATTCATACTCAGGCTTACTGCTTAACAATGGATGCCTCTTGACCACTATGCATTGGTGTTGATAGGCCAGCAATAATGAGATGGAGTAGCCAAGATCTCCAGTGAAGCTGAGTCTGAACTGAAGTCATACACACTCATGGTTTCCTTGATTAATCTCAGTAAACAAAGTGCTATATTTCCCATTCATTTTAAATGGATTCTTTTTATTTTTTATTTTATTATTTTTTATTGTTGGGGATTCATTGAGGGTACAATAAGCCAGGTTACACTGATTGCATTTGTTAGGTAAAGTCCCTCTTGCAATTGTGTCTTGCCCCAAAAGTGTGGCACACACAAAGGCCCCACCCCCCTCCCTCCTTCCCTCTCTCTGCTCTTCCTTTCCCTACTCCTCCCTCCTTCTTTCTCTCTCTGTTCTCCCCTTGCCCCACCCCCACTGTGACCTTAATTGTCATTAATTGTCTTCATATCAAAATTGAGTACATAGGATTTATGCTTCTCCATTCTTGTAGTGCTTTACTAAGAATAATGTCTTCCACTTCCATCCAGGTTGATACAAAGGATGTAAATTCTCCATTTTTTAAATGGCTGAATAGTATTCCATGATGTACATATACCACAGCTTGTTAATCTGTTCCTGGGTTGGTGGGCATGTAGGCTGTTTCCACATTTTGATGATTGTTAATTGAGCTGAAATAAAACTTATCAATTATCTCAATAAATGTTAATGGCTCAAATTCCCCACTGAAGAGACATAGATTGGCTGACTGGATTAAAAAACACAAGCCATCCATTTGCTGTCTGCAGGAAACACACTTGGCTTCAAAAGACAAATTAAAACTCCAAGTCAAGGGTTGGAAGACAATTTTTCAGGCAAATGGAATTCAGAAGAAAAGAGGAGTTGCAATCTTATTTTCAGATACATGTGGATTTAAAGCAACTAATATCAAAAAAGACAAAGATGGTCACTTTATTTTGGTCAAGGGAAAAATGCAACAAGAAGATGTTTCTATTCTAAATATTATGTACCCAATTTAAATGCTCCCATATTCTTGAAACAGCAATATGATATCCGATAATACCATAATAACAGAGGACTTTAACACTCCTCTTACAGAGCTGAACAGATCCTCTAAACAGAAATTAAACAAAGATATAAGAGATTTAAATGAGACCCTAGAACAAATGTGCTTGATAGACACATATAGAACACTCCATCCCAAAGGTAAAGAATATATACTCTTCTCACCATCCCATGGAACATATTCCAAAATTGATCATATCCTGGGACACAAAACAAATATCAACAGAATAAAAAGAATTGAAATTTTGCCCTGTCTTCTTAGACCATAAGGCACTAAAGGTGGAACTCAACTCTAACAAAAACATTTGACCCCACACAAAGGCATAAAAATTAAACAACCTTCTGTTGAATGACAGATGGGTACAGAAAGAAATGAAACAGGAAATCATTCACTTCCTTGAGCATAACAACAATGAAGACACAAGCTACCAAAGCCTGTGGGATACTGCAAAAGCAGTTTTGAGAGGAAAATTTATCGCTTTAGATGCCTACATTCAAAAAACAGAAAGAGCGCATCAACAAACTCACAAGCCATCTTATGCAATTGGAAAAAGAAGAACAATCTAAGCCTAAACCCAGTAGAAGAAAAGAAATATCCAAAATCAAATCAGAGATCAATGAAATTGAAAACAAAAGAATCATTCAGAAAATTAATGAAACAAAGTGTTGGCTTTTTGAAAAAAATAAATAAAATAGATAAACCATTGGCCAGACTAACTAGAAATAGAAAAGTAAAATCTCTAGTAACCTCAATCAGAAATGATAAAGGAGAAATAACAACTGATCCCACAAGAGATCATCTCTGAATACTACCAGAAACTCTATGCCCAGAAATTTGACAATGTGAAGGAAATGGATCAATATTTGGGATCACACCCTCTCCCTAGACTTAACCAGGAAGAAATAGAGCCCCTGAACAGACCAATTTCAAGCACTGAGATTAAAGAAACAATAAAAAAGCTTTCAACCAAAAAATGCCCTGGTCCAGATGGCTTCACACAAGAATTCTATCAAACCTTCAAGGAAGAGCTTATTACTGTACTGCAGAAATTATTCCAAAAATTTGAGGAGGAAGGAATCTTCCCCCAACATGTTCTATGAAGCAAACATTACCCTGATACCAAAACCAGGAAAAGACCCAACTAAAAAGGAGAATTTCAGACCAATTTTACTCATGAATATAGATGCAAAAATTCTCAACAAAATCCTACCCAATGGATTACAGCTTATCAAAAAAGTCATACATCATGATCAAGTAGGTTTCATATCAGGGATGCAAGGCTGATTTAACATATGCAAGTCCATAAATGTTATTTGCCATATTAACAGAGGCAAAAATAAAGATCATATGATCCTCTCAATAGATGTAGAAAAAGCATTCGATAAAATTCAGCATCTTTTTCTAATTAGAACACTGAAGAGTATAGGCATACGTGACACATTTCTGAAACTGATTGAAGCTATCTATGACAAACCCACAGCTAATATTTTATTGAATGGAGTAAAACTGAAAGCTTTTCCTTTTAGAACTGGAACCAGACAAGCTTGTCCTCTGTCACCTTTACTATTCAACATAGGGCTGGAAGTTCTAGCCAATATAATTAGGCAAGACAAGGCAATAAAGGGAATCCAAATGGGAGCAGAGGAGGTCAAAATCTCCCTCTTTCCTGATGACATGATCTTATACTTAGAGAATCCTAAAGACTCAACCACAAGACTCCTAGAAGTCATCAAAAAATACATTAATGTTTCAGGACATAAAATCAATGTCCACAAGTCAGTAGCCTTTGTATATGCCAATAACAGTCAAGATGAGAAGCTAATTAAGGACACAACTCCCTTCACCATAGTTTCAAAGAAAATGAAATACCTA
>CAUYPK010055924.1:0-12620 GCA_963574355.1 Loris lydekkerianus
GAATTTTCTCCTTCATATTAACTTTAGTGAAATTGATTATGATGTGTCTGGGGGATGTCTTATTTGGGTTGAGTCGTGCTGGAGTTCTGAAACTGTCTGCTATCTGAATTTCGGAATCCCTTGGCATATCTGGAAAGTTCTTCATAATCTCATGGAGAAGAGACTCTGTGCCTTGTGAAGCCACTTCGTCACTTTTGGGGATCCGTATAAGACGAATGTTGGTTTTCTTCGAATTATCCCAGATCTGTCTGAGAGAGTGGTCTGTTTTTGCTCTCCATTTCTCTTTTTCTTTGAGGGTTTTGGAGTGTTCAAAAGCTTTGTCTTCAATGTCAGAAATCCTTTCTTCTACTTGCTGCATTCTGTTACTGAGGGATTCTTCTGTGTTTCTCAGATCTTTGAGGGATGCAACTTATTGTCTCAATGTGTCAAAATTTTTGGTCATTTGCTCTTTGAATTCGTTGAATTCTTGAGATAACTTTTGGGATTCTAGTTCGATCTTATTTGCTATCCCGATCCTGAATTCAATTTCTGACATCTCAGTTATTTGTTTGTGCATGGTGTCTTGTGCTGTTTCTGCCCCATTGATCCTTGAGGGAGTTGATCTACTCTGATTATTCATATTGCCAGAGTTTTTCTGTTGATTTCGCCTCATGATTGTTTTTCACCGTTGTCTCTGGCCATCCTCAGAGTTGGGGAGGTGTCTCTCCAAGATTAGACCCCAGCGGGATCACTCTATTGTTGCTGGATCTTTGTAGGTAATGACCCTGTGTAGTTCCTCTGGGGCTTGCTGTAGCTAGGGAGTTCTGGTTGTGGAAGCAGCTCTGGTGTGTGACACATCCAGATCCAGCAACAGGGCTGGGGGTGGTGCGCACCGTTCTGGGAGTGCCTGGTGCCCAGTGACTTTGAAACAGAGAACCCAAGGCTCCAGCAGTCTCTGGCCAGGAGAAGGGCTCTGCGCAGAGGCATGGAGGGCTCCAGAGGACACGCAGCTACCAGAGTTTCTGGCCAGATTAACAAGCTAGTGTGGAGGCTGGGAGGACACAGGAGGGGGGACACAGGGTTGTGTGGCTCCCGCAGTTTCTGGTCAGCGAATGTGGAGGCCCGGTGGGTGCGGGTCACTGGTTGGAGGTCACTGCACAGCTCTTATGGAGGTCTGGATGACGCCAAGCCCAGGAGTTTGAAGTTGCTATGAGCTGTGACTTCACGGCACTCTACCCAGGACAGCAGCCCAAGGCTCCAGTGTGCCAAAACCGTCTCACTCTGCCCCTACGGGTTAAGGTTTTAAGGCAGTTCAGTCCCCGCCTTTAGGTTGCTCAGTCACTAGGTTACTTTGTCCCGCCCGATTCTTACTCTGGGACCCTGAGGGCAGAGCTTGCTTGAGCATTTTTTTACACACAGTGGCTTCCTGTGCCTAGCTCAGTGACTCAGTCTGGGGCCCCAGACAATGCCCAAAGTTCTCCACACTTCTGCTCAAGTTCTCCCCAAGGCAGCTCAACTGAGCGCCAAGTCCAAGAACACCAAAAAAGTTCACAGGTAAGGCCTTTCCGGTTTGCAGTCTCACTGCTGCTTGTACTCAGGGCTGCCAGTGTGATTAGGTCGATCCAACACACGCAGCCACTTGCCAGTTTTCCACTGTTTTTGTCCTCTTCTTGGGGTCCAGAAGTCCCTTGCTGGCTCCCTGTATTCTCAAAGGGATGATCATAGGCAGATCCCACCGGCCAGAGATGTCTGGAGTCTTGTTTCCCCAGACTCGCCGTGCCCAGTTGCAGGGAAGCTGTTACTCGGCTGCCATCTTTAATCTCCTCTGCAAGTATGACTAATAAAAGTTGCACATTTCTGGCTTGTATCCACACAGTGGAAAATCTAAGCACTGTTTCTAATTGTAAAATCTGCCAATGCCTCTATTTCTTTTAAGTGCTGCTCTAAATAAATTGTTTAGCCTGAAATGTTAAGAAACAACAACAAAAAAAAGATTCCTTTCCAGGAACTGAAAGGACAGTCTTCTAATTAAAAAGCTGTAAATTTGTGGCTTAGTAGGCAGAAAGCATGAGATTAAAATTTAGTTTTTGCTGGGCAAGGTGACTCATGCCTATAATCCTAGCACTCTGGCAGGTCAAGGTGGTTGGGCTGCTTGAGCCAAGGAGTTCAAGACCAGCCTTAGCAAGAGCAACCCTGTCTGTACTAAAGATAAAAAAAATTAGCCCAGCACTGTGGCAGACCTATAGTCCCAGTTACTTGGGAAGCTGAGGCAAGAGGTTTACTTGAACCCAAGAGTTTGAGGTGCTATGATGCCATGGCACTCTACCTAGGGTGACTAAGTGAGACTCTATCTCAAAACAAAAAAAAAAATTTAGTTTTCTAGCCTGATAAAACTGTACAACACAAAAGAATCCCCTGTTAGCAGTCTACTTTCTGATTTATGATTTCTTGGAAAATCAGTTAGTTATTGTTCCTCACTTCCCCTAAATATTACCAATAACACATTGGATAATTATTTATTCAACATATATTCATTGAGCAACTGCTCAATCACACCATGAATAATTCACAAACATAACACCTTCCTTCCCTAATTATAGGATTGAGATCAAACAGTTTCAACCTAACTCAAAACTAAAAATTTTTGATGTTTTAATTTTGAAAAAGTTTATAATGCTTCTTAATTTTCTCTGTGTAATTCTATAGAAAAGGCCTTATTACATCTGTCATGAATAATCATCCAGAACTTGATGATCACTTGATTTTTTTTGATTCCAAAAAAAATCACTTGAGTGTCCGTTGAGTATCGTATTGAATATTTTTCAGTAGCTTGCCTGCCCCGGGACAATCATATTTTCTAGGGGTGTGTGCCTTTGTAATGGGTTCTTTTGTTCTGGAATATACCAATCAATTTTGACCTCAGGTCCTTTGTACTTGCTGGGTTTTTATTTGTTTGCCTGACATATTTCATCCCTCAGCTATTATTTTGTCATTCACACTCACTTATGTCTCTCCTCACAGGTGACTAGGTGATTAATTCTTATGAGATACAAGATTTTTAGTGCTAATACCAGGACAATCTCATGCAAATCCTAGATTTCTGCTCAGTTGTCACCTTAGACCATTGGTTCTTTAAGTGTCTTCTGTAGCTTCATAGGGGTTCCTAAGACACTTTCAGGAAGTCTGTAAGGTCCTACTATTTTCTTTCTTTTTTTAAAATTTTCTCTATACATGTACATGTGTTTTTTGGTTTCTACTTTTTGCCTTCACAAAATTAAAGAGGCTTAAAATTTAATAACAATAACAATGTTTAAGGTAAAGACGAGAAACAAAAACCCCATAAAAGAACGAACAAAGATAAATACAATCATAAAATAAATCAGATGATTGCTGCAACAAAATATTGCAAAATATTGAGCAATAATAATAATAATGCAAAAAAAAGTAACATTCACATGGTCAGATAAAAGTATGTCTATCGTAGAATGCTTTGACTCTGAGGTTCAGTATGGAGTCATCAGTTCTTTTTTTTTTTTTTTTTCCCAAGTCTCAAGAAATAGAAAATATTTATTTTCTTCAAATAAAAATAGAAGATAATTTCAAGAAAACAGATCGTGCCAAATCTTGTAGACAATAGAAAAAGAAGAAATACTTCAAAATCATTCTGCTTCATCTGGATATACCTGATACTAAACTTGGAAAAAATATGTTACCTTAAAGGGAAATTACAAACATACTTCACTTATAAATGAGGTTGTAATATCCTAAAACAACATATTAACAAATTGAATTAAAAATTATTGTTCAAATAATGTACTTTGGTAAAAATTATATCCAATTTATGTGAGAATTAGTCACTATTTTCTTTCTTTTTTTCTTTTCCTTTCCTTCACCTTCCTTCTCTCTCTGTCTGCTCTCCCCTTCCCCCACTCCCCACTTTGTCATTAATTGTCATTAATTGTCCTCATATCAAAGTTTAATGCATAGGATTCATGCTTCTCTGTTCCTGTGATGCTTAACTAAGAATAATGTGTTCCACCTCCATCTGGGTTAATACAAATGCTGCAAAATCTCCATTTTTTAAATGGCTGAATAATATTCCATGGTATACATATACCACAGCTTGCCAATCCATTCCTGGGTTGAGGGGCATTTACCGTATATACTCGAGTATATACGGTAGGCTGTTTCTACATTTTAGTGATTGTAAATTGAGCTGCGATAAACAGTCTAGTACAAGTGTCTTTATAACAAATTTTTTTTTTCCTTCTGGTAGATGCCCAGTAATGGGACTGCAGGATCAAATGGGTGGTCTAGGTTGAGTTTTTTGAGGTTTCTCAATACTTCCTTCCAAAAAAGTTGTATTAGTTTACAGTCCCACCAACAGTGTAAAAATAAAAGTGTTCCTTTCTCTCCACATCTGTGCCAGCATCTGCAGTTTTGAGATTTTGTGATATGGGCTATTCTTGCTGGGGTTAGATGATATCTCAGGGTGGTTTTGATTTGCATTTCTCTAATAATTAGGGATGATGAGCATTTTCTCACGTGTTTGCTAGCCATTCGTCTATCTTCTTTAGAGAAGGTTCTGTTCATCTCTCTTCCCCATTGATTTATGGGATTGTTGGCTTTTTTCATGTGGATTAATTTAAGTTCTCTATAGATTCTAGTTATTAAGCTTTTGTCTGATTATTTTGAATTAGAAATTTCCCTAAGGGTAGGTTCCCTTAGCTGTACAGAAGCTTTTTAGTTTAATTAAATCCCATTTGTTTATTTTTGTTGTTGTTGCAATTGCCATGGCAGTCTTCATAAAGTCTTTCCCCAGGCTGATATCTTCCTGTGTTTTTCCTATGCTTTCTTTGAGGATTTTTATCGTTTCATGCCTTAAATTTAAGTCTTTTTATCCATCTTGAATCAATTTTTGTGAATGGAGAAAAGTGTGGGTCCAGTTTCAATATTTTATATGTGGATATCCAGTTCTCCCAGCACCAGTGATTAAATAGGGAGTCTTTTCTCCCAGTGTATGTTCTTGTTTGGTTTATTGAAGATTAGGTAGTTATAAGTTGTTGGTTTCATTTCCTAGTTTTCTATTTGATTCCAAATGTCTATGTCTATTTTTGTGCCAGTACCATGCTGTCTTGATCACTATGGCCTTGTAGTACAGCCTAAAATCTGGTATGGTGATGTCCGTGGCTTTGTTTTTATTACCAAGAACTGCCTTAGCTATATGGGTTTTTTTCTGGTTCCATACAAAACGCAGAATCATTTTTTCCAAGTCTTGAAAATAGGATGTTGGTATTTTAATAGGGATGGTGTTGAATTGGTAGATTGCTCTGGGAAGTATAGACATTTTAATAATGTTGATTCTTCCCAGCCATGAGCATGGTATGTTCTTCCATTTGTTAATGTCCTTGGCTATTTCCTTTCTTAGGGATTCATAATTTTCTTTATAGAGGTCCTTCACCTCTTTTGTTAGGTATATTCCTAGGTATTTCATTTTCTATGGGGCTATGGTGAAGGGAGTTGTGTACTTAATTAGCCTCTCATCTTGGCTGTTATTGGCATATACAAAGGCAACTGACTTGTGGACATTGATTTTATATCCTGAGACATTACCATATTTTTTGATGATTTCCAAGAGTCTTGTGGTTGAGTCTTTGGGGTTGTCTAAGTATAAGATCATATCATTAGCAAAGAAGGAGAGTTTGACCTCCTCTGCTCCCATTTGGATGCCCTTTATTTTTTTGTCTTGCCTAATTATATTGGCTAGAACTTCTAGCACTATGTTGAATAGTGACAGAGGACAACCTTGTCTGGTTCCAGTTCTAAGTGGAAAAGCTTTCAGTTTATATATATTTATATATTTCAGTAAAATATTAGCTATAAAATATTTCAGTAAAATATAAAAGCTTTCAGTTTATATATATTTATATATTTCCGTAAAATATTAGCTGTGGGCTTGTCATAGATAGCTTCAATCAGTTTAAGAACTGTGCCACCTATGCATAAACTCTTCAGTGTTCTAATTAGAAAAGGGTGCTGGATTTTATCAAATGCTTTTTCTGCATCTACTGAGAGGATCATATAAGCTTTGTTTTTGCTTCTGTTGACAAGGCGAATAATGTTTATAGATTTATGTATATTAAACCTGCATCTATTGAGAGAATCATATAGGCTTTGTTTTTGCTTCTGTTGACATGGTGAATAACGTTTATAGATTTATGTATATTAAACCATTCTTGTATCCCTGGGATGAAACCTACTTGATCATGATTTTTTTGATGATAAGCTGTAATCTGTTGGCTAGGATTTTGTTGAGAATTTTTGCATTTGTATTCATTAGTGAAATTGGTCTAAAGTTCTCATTTTTAGTTGGGTCTTTTCCTGGTTTTGGTATCAGGGTGATGTTTGCTTCATAGAATGTGTTGGGGGAGATTCCTTACTCTTCAATTTTTTGGAATAATTTCTGCAGTATGGGAATAAACTCTTCTTTGAAGGTTTGATGGTGTGAAGCCATCCCGACCAGGGCATTTTTTTGTTGGGAGATTTTTTATTGTTTCTTTGATCTCAGTGCTTGAAATTGGTCTGTTCAGGAGATCTTTTTTATCTGGGCTAAGTCTAGGGAGAGGGTGTGATTCCAAATACTGATCCATTTCCTTCACATTGTCAAATTTCTGGGCATAAAGTTTCTGGTAATAATCAGAGATAATCTCTTGTATCTCTGTGGCATCAGTTGTTGTTTCCCCTTTATCATTTCTGATTGAGGTTACTAGAGATTTTACTTTTTTATTTCTAGTCTGGCCAAAGGTTTATCTATTTTATTTGTTTCAAAATACCAACTCCTTGTGTCATTAATTTTCTGAATGATTCTTTTGTTTTTAATTTCATTGATCTCTGATTTAATTTTGGATATTTCTTTTCTTCTGCTGTGTTTAGACTTAGATTATTCTTCATTTTCCAATTTTATAAGATGGCTTGTGAGTTTGTTGATGTGCTCTCTTTCTGTTTTTCAAAAGTAGGCTTCTAAAGTGATAAATTTTCCTCTCAGGACTGCTTTTGCTGTATCTCACAGGTTTTGGTAACTTTTTCCTTCATTGTTGGTATACTCAAGGAAGTTAATGATTTCCTTTTTTATTTCTTCCTGCACCCAACTGTAATTCAGCATAAGGTTGTTTAACTTCCATGCCTTTGTGTGGGGTTGAACTTTTTTTGTTGGAGTTGAGTTCTACTTTTAGTGCCTTGTGGTCTGAGAAGATGCAAGGTAAAATTTCAATTCTTTTTATTCTGTTGAGGTTTGTTTTGTGTTCTAGGATATGATCAATTTTTGAATAATGTTCCATGGGACAATAAGAAGTATGTATATTCTTTATCTTTGGGATGGAGTGCTCTATATATGTCTATAAAGCACAGTTGTTCTGGGGTTTCATTGAAATCTCTTATATCTTTGTTTAATGTCTGTTTAGAGGATCTGTCCAGCTTTGAGAGAGGGGTGTTAAAGTCCCCTGTTATCAGACTAAGTTAAGTCCATTTCAAGAATCTTGGAGCATGTAAATTGGGTGCATAAATATTTAGAATTGAAATGTCTTTTTGTTGTACTTTTCCCTTGACCAATATGAAGTGACCATCATTGTCTTTTTTGACTTTAGATCATACACACATATCTGAAAATAAGATTGCAACCCCTCTTTTCTTCTGAATTCCATTTGCCTGAAAAGTTGATTTCCAACCCTTAACTCTGAGTTTTAATTTGTCTTTTGACATGTGATATGTTTCCTGCAGACAGCAAGTAGATGGCTTGTGTTTTTTAATCCAGTCGGCCAATCTATGCCTCCTCAGTGGGGAATTCAAGCCATTGATCTTTATTGAGATAATTGATAAGTGTGGCAGCATTCTATTCATCTTATTTTGTGAAAGTTCATTGCTTAGTTTTGTCTTTTGCATCATTGTGAAAGCTAGATTATGTCCTGTAATTTCTGGGTGTTTACTTTGCTAAAGGTCCATTATGATAGTTGGTATGTAGAACAGGTTGAAATATTTCCTGTAAAGCTGGTCTTGTTGTGGCAAATTTCCTCAATGTTTGCATATCAGTAAAAGATTTGATTTCTCCATCAATTTTAAAGCTTAGCTTAGTGGAATTTAGAATTCTGGGCTGGACATTGTTCTGTTTAAGTTGGTTAAAGGTAGATTTCCATTGTCTTCTTGCTTGAAAGGTTTCATTAGCGAAGTCTGCAGTTATCCTGATGGATTAGCCCCTGTGGGTCAACTGGTGCTTACTCCTGGCAACTTGAAGAATCATTTCTTTTGTCTTGACTTAGGACAGGTTCATCACAATGTGTCTTGGAGAAGCTTGGTTAGAGTTGAGGAGACCTGGGGTCTGATGTTCCTCTGAAAGGAGTGTGTCAGAATTTTTGGTGATATTTAGAAATTTTTCATTAATAATATTCTTTAGTATGGCTTCCATTCTCCTGAGGCATTCTTCTTCCCCTTCTGGGATACCTATAACTCATATGTTTGAATGCTTCATAAAATCCCATAATTCTGTCAGTGGACGTTCTGTTTTCTCTGTCTTCTTTTCTGCCTCTTTAACTATCAGAGTTATCTCAAGAGCTTTGTCCTCTACCTCTGAGATTCTTTCTTCTACATGGTCTCATCTGTTGTTGATACTTTCTCTTGCATCTTTAAGTTTCCTAATTGACTGCTTCAGTTCTTTTAGCTCTACTATATCCTTTGTATATTCTTCATATCATTCATCTCGAATTTGATTCTGTTATTGGATTTCCTTTTGGTTGTTTTCCACTTTCTCAGCAATTTCCTTCATTGGTTATTGGTTGTTTCCCACTTTCTAAGCAATTTCCTTCATTGTTTTTTGATTGTTTTCTATTTGCTCAGAAATTTCCGTCATTGTTTTCATCATCTGTATTTTAAATTCCCCTTCTGTCATTTCTAACATTTCTTTTTTTAAAAAATTAAATCATCATTGTGTACATTAATGCAGTCATGAGGTACATGATTGTCAAGACATCTATATTCTACATTAAGTAGATTTCACATGTACCCTTGTAAGATGCACTGTAGCTAACATTTCTTTATACATGGAATCCTCTGCTATAGCTACCTCATAGTCCCTTGAAGGGGCTGTTCTGGACTGGTATTTAATGTTGTCAGGATTTTTCTGCTCACTCTTATTCATGAGTATTTTCTTGTATCTGTTTCCTTGCCCTAATTTTCCTTTCACTTCCTCTTGTTCTTAAAGTTACTGCGCCTCGGGCCTAAAGTTTTGATGAGTCCTTTTGGTATGGGACCAGAAGGATGAGAAGATTGATGAGCAAAAAGGGAAAAAAGATTTAAAAAAGAAAGAAAAAAGAGAAAGAAGAGGGAGTAAATGAAGGAAATATTGACAAAAAGAAGAAAGGCACCGAAAGAAGGAGACAGGAATAATATACATGTAGAGTAGGGTACTTTGACCCAACCTCTGGGGGTGCTGGGTTGGGTGGTTCCCTTGAAATCAGCAGTTTTTTGCCCACCTGACAAAGTTGGCACAGTACCCCACCTCCACCAGGTAGGGTGGAAAGGCAAAAGTACTGTAATTCAAACTGAAACAAACAAACCAGAACTCTTACAGGATAAAATTTGGGGAAAAAAACAATAGGGGCAGAAACACTAGCAAAAATGAAGTTCTAATTGTTAAAGAAGGCAAAAATGGAAGATTGTATTTAAACTAGAATATGGAAGAAAAAAAGAAAAAAAAATGAAAAAAAGTAGACGAAAAGTGTGGAAATTAAGAGAAACAAACAGGTAATGTTAGGTGTGCCATGACCTGCAATTGGCGCCCACCTGGAGCTCCGTAAGGGCTGTACCGTGATGGGTGCCTGCCCAGACCTCCATAATAGCTGCGCTGGGACCCGCAACCCATGCCCGTCAGGACTCTGCACGCCCTGACCAGGAACTCAGGGAGTGTGCAACCCCACATCCTCCCTCCTATACCCTCCCTGCCTCCACAATGGCCTGCTCGTCTGGCCAGGGACTCTTGTAGCTGCGCGCCCTCCGGAGTCCTCCCTGCCTCTGTGCGAGCCCTTCTCCTGGCCAGAGACTGCTGGGGTCTTGGGCCCTCTGTGCCAAAGTCACTGGGTGCCAGGTACTCCCAGAAAGGTGTGTACCACCCCTCGCCCTGTTGCTGGATTTGGGTGTGTCACACTCTGGAGCTGCTTCTGCAATCAGAACTCCCTGGCTGAGGCTGCCCCAGAGGAGCTACACAGGGTCACTCTCTACAAAGATCCAGCAACAATCGAGTGATCCCGCTGGTGTCTAATCTTGGAGAGACACCTCCCCAACTCTGAGGACGGCCAGAGGCAACGGTGAAAAACAATCATGAGGCGAAATCAACGGAAATACTCTGGAAATATGAATAATCAGAGTAGATCAACTCTCCCAAGGAACAATGAGGCAGAAACAGCACAAGATCCCATGCACAAACAAATAGCTGAGATGTCAAAAATTTAATTCAGAATCTGAATAGCAAGTAAGATCGAATCAGAATTCCAAGCAGTAACCCAAAAGATGTGTCAAGAATTCAACGAATTCAAAGACCAAATGACCAAAGATTTTGACACATTGAGAAAAGAACTTGTAGCCCTCAAAGATCTGAGAAACACTGTAGAAGCCCTTAGTAACAGAGTGCAGCAAGCAGAAGAAAGGATTTCTGACATTGAAGACAAAGCTTTCGAATGCTCCCAAACCCTCAAAGAGGAAGAGAATAGGGGGCAAAAACAGACCACTCTCTCAGAGAGCTCTGGGATAATTAGAAGAAAAACAATATTTGTCTTATAGGGATCCCTGAAAGCAATGAAGTGGCTTCACAAGGCACAGAGTCTCTTCTCCACGAGATTATGAAGACAACTTTCGAGACATGATAAGAGATTCTGAAATTCAGATAGCAGACAGTTTCAGAACTCCAGCACAACTCAACCCGAATAAGACATCCCCCAGACACATCATAATCAATTTCACTAAAGTTAATCTGAAGGAGAAAATTCTGAAAGCAGCCAGATGAAAGAAAACCATCACCTACAAGGGGAAGAATATTAGAATAACTGCAGATCTCTCTGCTGAAAACTTTCAAGCTAAAAGAGGATGGTCATCGACTTTTAATCTCCTAAAACAAAAGAACTTTCAACCCAGGATCCTGTACCCAGCTAAACTGAGTTTCATTTATGATGGAGAAATTAAATACTTTAATGACATTCACATGTTGTAGAAATTTGCCATAAGTAAACCAGCTCTCCAGGATATTCTCAGACCTATCCTCCATTCAGAGCAGCATAATCCTCCACCTCAAAAATAAACCCACCCAGAAAATTTTGATCAAATTCCAACTTACAGTTATAAAAGGATTAAAAATGTCCACCGGACTCTCAAAAGGCTTATTGATATTCTCAATTAATGTGAATGGTTTAAATTGTCCTCTAAAGAGGCATACGTTGGCTGACTGAATACAAAAAGTCAAGCCAGATATCTGCTGTATAAAAGAATCTCACATTACATTAAAAGAAATATATATACTCATGGTGAAGGGATGGTCATCTCTACTCCAGGGAAATGGAAAGCAGAAAAAAGCAGGCGTTGCAATCCTATTTGCAGATGCAGTAGGCTTTAAATCAACCAAAATAAAGAAGGATAAAGATGAACACTTCATATTTGTTAAAGGTAATACTGAATATGATGAGATTTCAATTATTAATATTTATGCACCCAACCAGAATACACCTCAATTTATAAGACAGACATGAGAAACTTGATTTCCTCCAGTTCTATAGTAGTTAGAGCATTTAAAACCTCTTTAGAAGTGCTGGATAGATGCTCCAAAAGAAGCTAAGGAAAGAAATTTTAGATTTAAACTTAATCCAGGCTCTCAACATCTGGACTTAACAGACATCTACAGAACATTTCATTCCAACAAAACTGAATACAAATTCTGCTCATCTGCCCACGGAACATACTCCAAAATCAACAACATTCTAGACCACAAGTCTAACTTCAGTAAATTAAAAAAAATAGAAGTTATTCCTTGTATCTTCTCAGACCATCATGGAATAAAAGTTGAACTCAATAACAACAGGAACCTGCATACCCGTACAAAAGCATGGAAGTTAAACAACCTTATGCTGAAGGATACATGGGTCATAGATGAGATTAAGAAGGAAATCACCAAATTTTTGGAACAAATCAACAATGAAGACACAAAATATCAGAACTTTTGGGATACTGCAAAGGCAGTGCTAAGAGGGAAATGTATAGCACTGCAAGCCTTCCTCAAGAAAACGGAAAGAGAGGAAGTTAATAATGGGACATCTCAAGCAACTGGAGAAGGAAGAACATTCCAACCCCAAACCCAGCAGAAGAAAAGAAATACACAAAATCAGAGCAGAATTAAATGAAATTGAAAACAAAAGAAGTATACAACAGATCAATAAATCCAAAAGTTGGTTTTTTTAAAAGATCAGTGGAATAGATAAACCTTTGGCCAACCTAACCAGGAAAAAAAAGAGTAAAATGTCAATTTTTATCAATCAGAAATGCTAAAGATAAATAACAGTAGTCCCCTTAGAAATTCAAAAAATCCTTACTGAATAAAGAAACTTTACTCT
>CAUYPK010055926.1:0-12580 GCA_963574355.1 Loris lydekkerianus
GCCTTTTCTTCCCTAATTGCAATGGCTAAAACTTCCATTACAATGTTAAAGAGCAATGGAGACAATGGGCAACCTTGCCTGGTTCCTGATCTAAGTGGAAATGATTTCAATTTAACTCCATTCAATAAGATATTGGCTGTGGGTTTGTTGTAGATGGCCTCTATTAGTATAAGAAATGTCCCTTCATTACCGATTTTCTTAAGTGTTCTGATCATGAAGGGATGCTGGATATCATCAAAAGCTTTTTCTGCATCAATTGAAAGAATCATATGGTCCTTATTTTTAAGTCTGTTTATGTGTTGAATTACATTTATAGACTTACGTATATTGAACCAGCCTTGAGAACCTGGGATAAATCCGACTTGGTCATGGTGTATAATTTTTTTGATGTGTTGTTGGATTCTGTTTGTTAGGATCTTATTGAGTATTTTAGCATTGATATTCATTAGTGATATTGGTCTATAATTTTCTTTTCTTGTTGGGTCTTTCCCTAGTTTGGGGATCAAGGTGATGTTTGCTTCGTAGAATGTGTTGGGTAATATTCCTTCTTTTTCTATATTTTGGGAGAGGTTTAGTAGTATAGGTACTAATTCTTCTTTAAAGGTTGGGTAGAATTCTGATGTAAAGCCATCTGGTCCTGAGCTTTTCTTTTTAGGGAGATTTTGTATAGTTGATGCTATTTCAGAACTTGATATAGTTCAACATTTCCACTTCGTTCTTGCTAAGTCTTGGGTAGCTTCCAGGTATTGGTGCTTCCAGGTATTGGTCGATTTCTTTCAGATTTTCATATTTGTGACAGTAAAGTTTCTTGTAGTATTCGTTAAGGATTTTTTGAATTTCTGAGGGGTCTGTTGTAATTTCATTGTTACCATTTCTGATTAATGAAATTAGAGATTTGACTCTTTTTTTTCCTGGTTAGGTTGGTCAAAGGTTTATCTATTCTATTAATCTTTTCAAAAACCAACTTTTGGATTTATTGATCTGTTGTATAATTCTTTTGTTTTCAATTTCATTTAATTCTGCTCTGATTTTGGTTATTTCTATTGTTCTGCTGTGTTTGGGGTTGAAGTTTCTTTCTCCAGTTGCTTGAGATGTTCCATTAAGTTATTAACTTCCTCTCTTTCCATTTTCTTGAGGAAGGCTTGCAGTGCTATAAATTTCCCTCTTAGGACTGCTTTTGCAGTATCTCAGAGGTTCTGGTAATTTGTGTCTTGATTATTGTTTTTTTCCAAAAATTTGGTGATTTCCTTCTTAGTCTCGTCTATAACCCATCTATCCTTCATCATAAGGTTGTTTAGCTTTTATGTTTTTGTCTGGGTATGCAGGTTCCTGTTGTTATTGAGTTCAACTTTTATTCCATGATGGTCTGAGAAAAAGCAAGGAATAATTTCTATTTTTTAAAATTTGCTGCGGTTAGATTTGTGGCCTAGGATGTGGTCGATTTTGGAGTATGTTCCGTGGGCTGTTGAGAAGAATGTGTATTCATTTTTGTTGGGATGAAATATTCTGTAGATGTCTGTTAAGTCCAGATGTTGAATGGTTGAGTTTAAATCTAAAATTTTTTTGTTTAACTTCTTTTTGGAGGATCTATCCAGCACTGCTAAAGGGGTGTTAAAATCTCCAAGTACTATGGAAGTGGAGGAAATCAAGTTGCTCATGTCTGTTAGAGTTTCTCTTATAAAGTGAGGTGTGTTGTGGTTGGGTGCATAAATATTAATAATTGAGATCTCATCATATTGAGTATTACCTTTAAGAAATATGAAGTGTCCATCCTTATCCTTAATTATTTTGGTTGGTTTAAAGCCTATTGCGTCTGCTTTTTTCTGCTTTCCATTTGCCTGGAATATAGATGACCATCCCTTCACCTTGAGTCTATATTTGTCTTTTAATGTAAGATATGATTCTTGGATGCAGCAGATGTCTGGCTTGAGTTTTTGTATCCAGTCAGCCAACCTGTGCCTCTTTAGAGGACAATTTAAACCACTCACATTAATTGAGAATATTGATAAGCCTTTCGAGTGTCTGGACATTTTTAATCCTTTTGTGACTGTGGAAGTTGGAATTCGATCAAAAATTTTCTGGGTGGGTTTACCTTTGTGATGGAGAATTACCCTGGTCTTTATGGAGGATAGGTCTAAGAATGTCCTGGAGAGCTGGTTTAGTTGTGGCAAATTTCTTCAACATGTGAATGTCGTTGAAGTGTTTAATTTCTCCGTCGTAAACGAAGCTCAGTTTAGCTGGGTACAGGATCCTGGGTTGAAAGTTATTTTGTTTTAAGAGATTAAAAGTCAGTGACCATCCTCTTCTAGCTTGAAAGGTTTCAGCAGAGAGATCTGCAGTTATTCTAATATTCTTCCCTTTGTAGGTAATGGTTTTCTTTCATCTGGCAGCTTTCAGAATTTTTTCCTTCATATTAACTTTAGTGAAATTGATTATGATGTGTCTGGGGGATGTGTTATTTGGGTTGAGTCGTGCTGGAGTTCTGAAACTATCTGCTATCTGAATTTTGGAATCTCTTGGCATGTCTGGAAAGTTCTCCTTCATAATCTCATGGAGAAGGGACTCTGTGCCTTGTGAAGCTACTTCGTCACTTTCGGGGATCTCTATAAGACGAATATTGGTTTTCTTCGAATTATCCCAGAGCTCTCTGAGAGAGTGGTCTGTTTTTGCCCTCCACTTATTTTGTTCTTTGAGGGTTTGGGAGCGTTCGAAAGCTTTGTCTTCAATGTCAGTAATCCTTTCTTCTGCTTGCTCCATTCTGTTACTGAGGGATTCTACTGTGTTTCTCAGACCTTTGAGGGATGCAACTTCTTGTCTCAATGTGTCAAAATCTTTGGTCATTTGCTCTTTGAATCCGTTGAATTCTTGAGATACCTTTTGGAATTCTAATTCAATCTTATTTGCTATCCAGATCCTGAATTCAATTTCTGACATCTCAGGTATTTCTTTGTGCATGGGGTCTTGTGCTGTTTCTGCCCCCATTGATCTTTTGGGGTGTTGATCTACTCTGATTATTCATATTGCCAGAGTTTTTCTGTTGATTTTGCCTCATGATTGTTTTTCACCATTGCCTCTGGCTGTCCTCAGAGTTGGGGAGTTGTCTCTCCAAGATTAGACTCCAGCGGGATCACTCTATTGTTGCTGGATCTTTGTAGGGAGTGACCTTGTGTAGTTACTCTGGGGCTGCTCTAGCTAGGGAGTTCTGTTTGTGGAAGCAGCTCTGGGTGTGACACACCCAGATCCAGCAACAGGGTTGGGGGTGGTCCGCATGGTTCTTGGAGTGCCTTGAGCCCAGTGACTTTGGCACAGAGAGCCCAAGGCTCCAGCAGTCTCTTGCCAGGAGAAGGGCTCTGTGCAGAGGCAGGGAGGGCTGTATAGGGCATGCAGCTACCAGAGTCCCTGGCCAGATGAACGGGCTAGTGTGGAGACTGGAAGGACACAGGAGGGAGGACACAGGGTTGCGTGGCTCCCGCAGTTCCTAGTCAGGGAATGCGGAGGCCCGGTGGGTGCAGGTCACTGGTCGGGGGTCACTGCACAGCTCTTATGGAGGTCTGGGCGGCACCAAGCCCAGGAGTTTGAGGTTGCTATGAGCTGTGATGTCACAGCACTCTACCCAGGGCAACAGCCCAAGGCTTCAGTGTGCCAAAACCGTCTCACTCTGCCCCTAAGGATTAAGGCTGTAAGGCAGCTCAGTCTCTGCCTTTAGGCTGCTCAGTCACTAGGTTACTTTGTCCTCCCCGATCCTTGCTCTGGGATCCTGAGGGCGGAGCTTGCTGGGACAGTTCTTTCACAATTGCTTCCTGCGCCTAGCTCAGTGGCTCAGTCTGGGGCCCCAGACAATGCCCAAAGTTCTCCACACTTCTGCTCAAGCTCTCCCCAAGGCAGTTCAACTAAGTGCCACGTCCAAGAACACCAAAACAGTTCACAGGTAAGGCCTTTCTGGTTTGCAGTCTCACTGCTGCTAGTATTTACGGCATGATTAGGTCGCTCGAACACATGCAACCACTTGCCAGTTTTCCACTCTTTTTGTCCTCCTCTTGGGATCCAGAAGCCCCTTGATGGCTCCCTGTATCCTCAAAGGGATGATTATAGGCAGATCCCACCAGCCAGAGATGCCTGGATTTTTGTCTCCCCAGACTCACTGTGCCCAGTTGCAGGAAAGGTGTTACTCGGCCGCCATTTTTAATCTGTCCACTAAATTTTTTTATATTAGCACAAAACCATTAAAATTTATATTAGCACAAAACCATTAAAAATATTATAAATACATACTACATAAATGGTAATATTTAAAATGACAATAAGCTTTTATTCTTTCATTTAAATTTTAAAATAATTATGCTATTAAATATAAAGAGTAATTTTTAATGCAACTTATTTTTTTATTAGATCATAGCTGTGTACATTAATGCAATCATGTGGTGCCATACACTGATTTTATAGACCATTTGACACTGGTTAACATAGCTTTCCTGGTATTTTCTTAGTTATTGTGTTAAGACATTTACATTCTACATTTACTAAGTTTCACATATACCCTTGTAAGATGCACCGCAGGGGTAATTAATGCAACTTTTAATGAGAACAATAAGGATTTAGTCTAATGTCTTTGTGAATAAATACGACTTTTTCCTGGAATGAAAGAAAATTCACCCTGAACTTGTCATAGTTTCAGCCTGAATGGTTTTTATAGACAGAAATGTAATAAGAAGATGGGAAAGGAAATTTTGTGTCACTCAATTCTTTGACTGTCTTTTAAGTTATAATCCAAAAATCAAAAATGTATCTGTTATTTAAAATTACTTTAAGAAATGTATACCAAAAGAGTAGATTTTGTCTTCTTACCACAAAAAAAGTATGTGAAGTAATTCACATGTTAATTAGTTTGATTTAGCCATATGAGAATGTATTCATATTTTAAAACATCATATTGTACACCATAAATGTATATAATTTTGTCAAATTAAAAATAAAATTAGTTGAATATTAACATAAAAAATTTCAATTTCTGATACATATTTACCTTTTATTCTACAACAATTTTGCACTGCCTGCTCCCTAAATCTTTGACAACAGTGGCTGTTATAAATAAATTCTTGTAAGCTTTGACAATATAATGGTTGAAAATCACAAATTATTATTTTAACATGCATTTTTTGATGTTCATATAAGATTCTATATATTTTTAAATGTTTATTGTTCATTCTAAAGAATAAATTATATTTCCCCCTGAATTCATATGCGGAAGCCTGATCCCCAGGGTAACTGTATTTGGATATATGGTCTTTATCAATTAATCAAGATTAAATGAGATCATAAATGGGGAGCCCTAACTCTACAGGACTATGGCCCCTGCCATGTGAAGACACAGTGAAAAGGTGGCCATCTACAAGATAGGAAGAGAGCCCTCACCAGAAGCTGACCATACTCTACAACTCCGAATTCCTGTAAATTTTTTTTTTTCTTGCTTTAGCCTCTTACTCAAATCTGGCAGCCTTTCAGGTTACTCAATAGAGTCTGAATAATACATTGCCTTTAAGATCCAAAAAGGCCCTATCAGTTTATTTCTTTTTTTAGGGTTAGGTGGTCCTAGATGTACTAACTTGTGTCTCCTATTAGAAGGGATATCTTCATGTGCTTCAAAACTTCTAGAAACTTCTCCAAAGTGGCAGGGCTCTAATCTTCCATATATTTTATCTCACACTCTGGTGTTCTAAGTGTTACTATTGTATCTGAAATATTTGCTACTTTTACTCATCAAATGCAGTCAGTATGGTGTCATTAACATAGTGAATTAGTATAATGCTTTGTAGAATGTCCAGCAAATAAGGTCTGTAGACTATGTTAGGTTGACAATAGGACAGATGACATAGCCCTGAGGCAAGGCTGTGAAAGTGCACTGTTGGTTTTGCTGAATAAAGCAAACTGACTAGATGGTCCATGCAAATTAGTTGTGAAAAAAGCATTTTCTAGGTCAATGGTTGTGTTCCAGGTGCCAGACAGAGGTGGCTTAGTTGATTTGCTTCAGTAAAGATGTCACATCTGCCACAGCAGCTGCAATTGGAGTCACCACTTAATTAAGTTTATTATAATTCATAGTTAGTCACCAACATCCTTCTGCTACTTTGGACAGAGTTGTAAACAAATAAATTAAACGGAGTTGTAATAAGTATCACTACCCCCCAAATTTCAAGTCTTAGCTCTCCAGTTGTCCCAGGAGTTGATTTTGGTTAACTCTCCTTGTAGGGAGGAACATTTGCAAGAATTTTCATTTGTCTTTTCCTACCTTAATGGCCTTTTCTTAACTGCTCAGAAAGCCATTTGAGGTATTCTGCCATTTGTAAGTACATCTTTTTATATGTATAATTATATTTATATCACTAATTATACATTCAGGAACTGAGAATATTACTGTAGGCTGTATATGTGAGTGATGGGTCCACTGTGATCCAGATTTGGGCCAAGACTGTATATCACCTAATGGACATAATTTCCCCATTTTGAGTCTCCAGGAATTTGTGTCAATGCAGAACTAATGTCATTTTCTCTATGATCCACAATCACTCTAGAAAATGGCTGCAGGTATTTTAATGACATCTTGGAGGAAGAATTACTATATATATATCTGTGGCAGTGTTACAAGGTTCTCCCTCAAGTGGACCAGATATTCCTCTCAGCCAAGGGGCTACAGGTCTTTGAACTATCTTAGTTCTGGGTGAGCATCTAACTCTCCATTTTGATGCTGTTAGTGAACTAAACAGCACCTCCTAAAGACATAAGGTCCTAAAATCTGTAACCAGTGAACATTACCTTATATATGTATAATATCCAGAGGGAGCCAAAAAATGTATACACAACTTAAGAAAGGAAAAAACTGGTTGGGTGGATAATTGTCTGAGGAGGCTATAAGAGTCTGAGGGTTGCACTACACAACTTCTTCAAGTTGCTCTTTCATCACTCCATCAGTAGACTCAACTTCTCTGGGTCTGGCCAGAGAACGTCTTAGTAGCAGGCAATGTCACATTCCCTTGTCTCCGCTCCTCCTAGCACCACGGTGCCTCTGCCACCTCTCCCAGGATCATGGTGGGAGTCCCTAGACACAGTCCTGTGGCCCTTGCTAACAAGACCCTGGGTGAAAATGCTCTTTATTCTCAAGGATTCAGTGAGAATTTGAGGTTAGAAAGGGCTCTTCCAGTGTTTACCTACTTTCTGGAGTTTCCTTCTCATCCCCAGACTCAAATCCAAGGCAGATTTTCTCTTCATTTTCAAGTTTAGGAGTCACTGTATTTCTGCCCCTGTGTCTTGTTTGGATCTGGCACCTGGGAGAGCTAAACCCTTAATTTGGAGACCTGGCTCCAGTCCTAGCTCCCTGGGTGGCTTTGGGCAAGAAAACAGCTCCTCTGTGACCTCTTTTGTTGTAATATCTCTCCTAAGTCTCCCCATAGATTAACAAAGGGGGTGGAGAGGATGGCTTTGGAGAAACTAAATCACCGCGGAAGTGTAAGGCCCCTACCTTACCGCTGCAGTGTTTATTAAGTCTTGAATTCTGTACCTATCCTTGACTCTCTCATCCTCCTCCTCCTTCCTAGAACTACTTTTGAGGTCCCTAGAGTATAACACTGTGGTGGAAAAGCCTAGTGGCAGAGAAAGTCTCAGCCTCTTTACCTCATTTCCACACACACAGCCCTCTCCTGCTTCTGGAGGAGCTCCTTCAGCTTCTTAACTTCTCACATCCCTTTTCAGGAAACCTCGGCAGGCCCTGTGCCATAACAAGGTGAGTTCTTGCAGGGTCTTCCCTCTACTCCCATGGAACAGGGAAGGGACATTAGCTGTTAGTGAGTCCAGACTCCTGATTTTACAGATGAGAAGATCAAAGCATCACAAGCAGAATCAGACACTTCCCAGGGCGACGTATCAAGTGAGAGAAAGAATTCTGACTATCAGTTGGGGATTGAGGCTGCTTGTCCAGCACCTCCACGGTCCCCTCTTCTTGTTTTTCAATTCTATTGGGGGTGAGTGGAAGGAGAGTAGGTGCTCAACTCCCCTACCCAGAACCTAGTCCTTCTAGGATAGTCTGTCCAGACCCCCAAGACCAGCCCTGCTCACAGAGACTGCTCACAGCCCAAGAGAGTCTGGGATGCATGTGGCGCCCCCAAACGTGGTAATCTTGAAGGGCCTCCTCATTAATGATCAGTCTAGGGAATTCCATCAGCCATGCACATCTGATGGACAGTACAGCGGACAGCCCAGAACTTCAGGACCCCGTATCTTTGACTGTTACTGATTAAGAGCAAAGTAGCAGCTGCTAGGGGAGCATATCATTCTGGCCATGACTTACTTGTTTTTAAGGAATATCTATTTTGAGTGTAAAAAATATTCATAAAGTTTATATTAAAAGCTGTGTGTCTGTCAGTGCATAAGATTGCTACAATAATCGCATGCCCCATGTAGACAAATGGAGGAGTCATTCCCACAGCAGTAACTTTGTGTCTTTTACTTGAATCATTACCGCTTCCAAATCACATCAGTCCTGCAAAGTCTAGCACAAATTCCAACTTGTCTAGAAACCCTTTCCTTATTCCTACGGGCCAAGATGACGAGCCAACCAGTGCAGTCCTTTGTTTATTTATGAATGGTACATAAATGAAATGGGTTTATTGTATATTGTATGTAGTTCCTAGAGACAAATAACCTTGACCTTGGACTGGAGGAACTAAGTTAAATAACTAAGTGATTGTTCTAGGAGGTACAGTGGTAAATGCCATGTAGAATATAAATAAGGAATATGACCTGTTCATTGGGCACAAATCAGGGAAGTATTTCTGGAGGAGCTAGCATTTGAATTGGATCTTGAAAACTTAGACCATGTGACATTGGTAGGATGCTTTATATGAAGAAAATAGCATAAGCAAATGGGTGAAGATAGATAAAATCTATCTGAGGACATGGGTTAAAATAAAGAGAGAAATTAGGGTGTACTTACCAATGTGCTCACCTGGATTCAAGCTACTGCAGCCTGCAGGGTAAGACTTAGGAATCTACAGCAGCACAGCTATAGAAATGGTGGGGGTGAGTCTCTGAGATATAGGAGTATGTCTATACTCCTATATCAAAGATTCATAGAAAATTGAGAAGCATGGATTTATAATCCTTGGGATGCCCTGGGTTACCTAGATTGGTAGTATGTATAGTGGTTAAGAACAGGGGCTCTGAAGTCAGACAGCCTGGGTCCAAATCCTGCCTCTGCCACTTGCTTTATGTGACCTGTGCTCTTTCTGTCAAATGGGGATTAAAAATGGTGCTCATCTCATAGGGATTTTGGGAGGAATAAATAAACCAATACATGTGAAGCACTCAGAACAGTGCTGAATGGCTAGCCCCGAGGAGTCTCCCAGTAACTGTAGGCTGTGGGTATTATCAGGGGATGCCTGAAGAAATTCTGTCAGTGCCAAAGATATTGAGATAGCATAAACAATGGCTCTTGTAGTGGGAGGGATTTTTGGTTTCTCTTTTGTTCAGTTAGTTTATTGTGATAGGGTTGCCATGATCAGCCCTGGAAGGTGGTATTAAACAGAAAAAACTAATCAGTATTAATTAAAGACAATTTGGAAAGCAGAGAAGGGTAGAAGGAAGAAACTAAAAACCCTGTATTACCACTCAAACCACTGATAAAAGTTTGGTATTTCCTTCTAGTCTTGTTTCTGTATGTGAGTGTGAGTTTGTTAATACAAAATCATGTTGCATCCTGTTTTAATCACATAACATTGTAAGAATTTCACTTTGGGGGGATTTTTGTTTTTGTTTTTGTTTTTTTTGTTTTTTTGAGACAGTCTTACTCTGTCACTCTGAGTAGACTGCACTGGCGTCATAGCTCACAGCAACCTCAAACTGTTGGGCTCAACTAATCCTCTTGCCTCAGCCTTCCAAGTGCCGACACTACAGGCACCAGCCATGACACCCAGCTAGTTTTTCTATTTTTAATAGAGATGTGGTCTTGCTCTTGCTCAGGCTGGGCTCTAACTCCTGAGCTTAAACAATCCACCATCTCAGCCTCCCAGAGTGCTAGGATTACAGGAGTGAAACCACTGCACCCAGCCAAGAATTCCACTTTTAAAAAATGTGTTTCGAATGACTTTTTGTCATTTTTTCCCTATCAATATGTACTGGTAGTAAAAAAGGAAGTAAGGATTTTTGTATTTAATAGATTCTCTTTTTATCTTGCTACTTTTAATAGCTCTTTTCTTGTACATAACCAAATAGATGTTTTTCTTTCCAACATATAAGCTTTATTTTTATATTTCTTAACATTAATTTTGCTAATGATTCTAGGATACTAATAAAAATAGAAAAAAAAAATAGATGTAATGGTGGAAATCCTTCTCTTGCTCCTGATTTTCGGGGAGTAGTTTATTATTTCCCTTTAGAAAGGCTACTATAGTATTTTTCTGTTCCTACATAACTATAACTGGATGTTTTTCTTTTGAATAAGGAATAGATCTTGAACTGTGAAAAGTGTGTTTTATGCAATTGATTCAATGTATTACATAAATATATTGATGTATTAAATCATCTCAAATTGCTTAAAAGGGCTGGTACTTAATAATGGTATGGTATTCTTTTCAATATTATGATATTTTAAATTCCTTGTAGTTATATTTTGAATTTTGTTTTTATAGTCATAACTAACATTGTTCTCTAGTGATTTTTTTTTCCTAAAATTTTTAGATTTTAGTGCCACGTGTATGCTAACTTCATAAACAGTGATGGGATTCTTTTATCTTTTCCTGTGCTACAGAAAAGTTTATATAGCATGAGAATATTCTAGTCATTAAAGTTTAAGCAAAACTTTTCTCAACAGCTTTATAAGCATTAGAGATTGCTCCTAGTATAATAATAATAAATATAATTTTTTGAGACAGAGTCTCACTTTGTTGCCCTCTGTAGAGTGCTGTAATGTCACAGCAACCTCAAACCTGAGCAACCTCAAACTCTGGGGCTCAGGTTCCTGCCACTATGCCCAGATAATTTTTTGTTGTTGTTGTTTAGCAGGCCCAGGCTGGGTTTGAACCCACCAGACCCAGTGCACATGGCCAGGGCTCTAACCACTGAGCTCTGGGCACCTAGCCATAATTTTTTCTTTATTTTATTTTGTTAACTGAAATAATAATTGTATATATTTATGGAGTACAGTGAGACTTTGTGACATACGTTTACATAGTGGAATGATTAAATCAAGCTAACAAATCAATCACATTGCAAGGTTACCATTTTTTTGGTAGTAAAAATATTGCAAGCCTACTCTTTTAGTAATGTATTATTATTTGTGATAGCCACTATTCTGTGAAATTGATCACTAAAACGTATTCCTCTTATCTAACTAAAACTTAGTACCATTTGATTAACAGCTCTTCTTTCCCATTTATTCTTCTCCTTTAGCCTCTGATAACCATCATTCAATTCTCTACATCTACAAATTTGACTTTTTTTTAGATTCCACATACATGTGAGTATGTGTCTTTCTGTTCCTGGCTTTTTTCATCTTGCATAATATCCTCCTGGTTCATCCATGTTGTCCTAAATGATAGAATTTCCTGCTTTTTAAAGGCTGCATAATATTCCACCATGTATGTATACCGCAATTTCTTTATCCAATCATCTCATGATGAACAGCCAGGTTGCTTCAAAATTTTTCCCAATTCATGGGTTATCTCTTCACTTTTAAAATTGCTTCCTTTTTAGTTTTTCATTTGATGCCATCCTATTTGTCTAGTTTTGCTTTTGTTGTTCATGACTTTGGGTTCGTTTCCCCAAACTCATTGCCCAGACCAATATTGTGGAGCTTATCCTCTGTGTTTTCTGGTAGAAGTGTTATAATTTCAGGTCTTCCAATTAAATTGAATCCATTTTTAGTTGATTTTTCCATATGCTGCAAGATAATGATCTAATTTCATTCTTCTATATGTGAACATTCAGTTTCCCAGCACCACGTTCTTTCCCCATGGTGTGTTTTGGTACCTTTATGGATGTCAGTAAACTGTAAATGCGTAGATTTATTACTAGGTTTGCTATTCTGTTCTATTGATCTATGTGTCTATTTTTACATAAATATCATGCTATTTGATTGTTATATCTTTGTAGTATATTTTGAAGTCAAATCATGTGATACCTGTAGCTTTGTTCTTTTTGTTCAAGATTGGTTTGGATACCTGGGGTCTTTCATGACTGTATACTAATTAATTGTAAGATTTTTTTTCTATTTTTGTGAAAAATGATCTTGAAACTTTGATAAGAATTGCATTGAATCTGAAGATTGTTTTGGGTAGTTGGATAAGTTAATAATATTAATTTTTCTAATTCTTTTTTTTCATTTTTTTCCTTAATTTTATTTTTTTATTATTAAATCATACCTGTGTACATTAATGCAATCATGGGGCACCATACACTGGTTTTATAGATCGTTTGACACATTTTCATCACACTGGTTAACATAGCCTTCCTGGTTATTGTGTTAAGACATTTATATTCTACATTTACTAAGCTTCACATGTTCCCTTGTAAGATGCACCGCAGGTGTAATCCC
>CAUYPK010055928.1:0-12320 GCA_963574355.1 Loris lydekkerianus
GACTATTATGGAGCTGGAGGAAATCAAGTTGCTCATGTCTGTTAGAGTTTCTTTTATAAATTGAGGCTCATTCTGGTTGGGTGCATAAATATTAATAATTGAAATCTCATCATATTGAGTATTACCCTTAACAAATATGAAGTGAGCATTCTTATCCTTCCTTACTTTTGTTGGTTTAAAGCCTATTGCATCTGCAAATAAAGTTGCAACACCTGCTTTTTTCTGATTACCATTTGCCTGAAATATGGACGACCATCCCTTCACCCTGAGTCTATATTTATCTTTTAAGGTAAGATTGAATCTTGTATTCAGGAAATAGCTGGCCTGAGTTTTTGTATACAGTCAGCTAACCTATGCCTCTTTAGAGGACAGTTTAAGCTATTCACAGTAATGGAGAATATTGATAAATCTGGTAAAATTTTGGGTATGAGTTTTTTGAAACTCCAGCGGACACTTTTAATTCATTCGCCACTGTGGAAGTTGGAGTTTGATCAAACGTTTCTGAGTGAGTTTACTTTTGTGGTAAAGGATTGGGATGGTCATTATGGAGGATAGGTCTGAGAATATCCTGAAGAACTGGTTTGGTTATGGCAAATATCTTTAACATATGAATGTCATCAAAGTATTTAATTTCTCCTTCATAAATGAAACTTACTTTAGCTGGATACAAATCCGGGGTTGAAAGTTATTTTGTTTTAGGAGATTGAAAGTCAATGACCACCCTCTTCTGGCTTAAAAAGTTTCAGCAGAGAGATCTGCAATCATTCTAACATTCTTTCCTTTGAAGGTAATAGATATCTTACGTCTGGCAGCTTTCAGAATTTTCTCCTTCATAGTAACTTTAGTGAAGTTAATTATGACATGCTTGGGGGATGTCTTATTCGGATGTGTCGTGCTGGGGTTCTGAAACTATCTGCTATCTGAATTTCAGAATCTCTTGGCATGTCTCGAAAATTCTCTTTCATAATTTCATGGAGAAGGGCCTCTGTGCCTTGTTAGGCCACTTCATCACTTTCAGGGATTTCAGTGAGGTGGATATTAGCCTTCTTTGAATTATCCCAGAGCTCTCTGAGAATGATCCATTTTTTCTCTCCATTTCTCTTCCTCTTTGAGAGTTTGGGAGTGTTCAAAAGCTTTGTCTTCAATGTCAGAAATCATTTCTTCTGCTTGCTCCACTCTGTTACTGATTGATTCTACTGTATTTTTCAGATGTTTGATAGCTGCAAATTCTTGCTTCAGGGCGTCAAAATCTTTGGTGGTTTTGTCTTTAAATTAGTTATATTCTTGAGACAACTTTTGAATTTTTCCTCGAATTTCTAATTCCAAATTTTCCTCCATTCTGTTAATCTTGTTTGCAATCCAAATTCTGAATTTGATTTCTGACATCTCGCCCAGCTGTTTATGACTAGGATCTTCAGTTACATTTGCCACATCTTTTCTTTTGGAGATTGATCTACTCTGGTTATTCATGTTACCAGAGTTTTTGTGCTGATTCCATCCCATGATTATTTTACATTGTTTGATTTTTCCCCTGGAGCTTTGTCAAGGACCCATACAGTGCTACAACCTGAGAAACTGGGGACCTGTTTGGTGTGGTGGAGCTAAGTGGTTCTGTCTTGTTTTCAGCTGGTCTCTGTCTGACCCTAGTGAAACAGTTACTGTGGGTTGAAGTCTCAGCTGTGGAGAAATACCAGCAATTATGTCACCCCGCCCCCCACAGGCAACAATTGGAAAAAGAAAATCAAACCTTCTACCACACACCAGGGCACCACTTGAATAGTCCTTGGGCGATTGGCTCAGTTCAAAAGGTCCAAATTCATTGTCTCAGTCAGCACCTGTCTCTGGTGGGAGAGTTTGAAAGGTCTCTGGCAACTGAATTGCAGGGGTCTGGTGACAACTCAGATATGACTTTCTCTGGTGCTCCGTGTAGTCAGGAGGACCCACCCAGCAAATAGATCAGTCAGGGAAGGTTGATGCCTCCTTCCCCACCTTGCACCTCTGTCACAACCAGTCGCTGATAGCCCCGCAGGGCTATGACCCAGTTACCTCCAGTGAGCAGATACTCCATGTGTTTGCACCTGTCTGATTCACAAGGAAATCTATATCTGCTCAGTCAGGCCACTATCCAGCCTCTATGTCACTATCCAGCAGGGGGAGGTGTGGCCTGACAACCTCAGGTGCTTGATGGAGGCTGGGGGTGTTCACTTAGCTCCAGCACCACCTCTGATTGATGTTACTGACAGAACAGAACAACTTTGTGGGAATTTGTTTCTGTCTCTGCTAAATTCTCCTGCAGAAGATAAGCTGTTTTGAATCCCCATAACCTGCGCCTCAGGCCCTGTCTTTGCTCTTGCAGGTTTTTATTCAGTTAGCTGTCAGTTCTAGCCTCCTGCCTTCCTTTGACTATAGGATGACAATCCCCTGAGGGCCGGGTGCATCTTAGGCTCAGTAAAGTGGTCCTTTGGGTCAGCCCCACCCTGGGAATTTCCTGGCTATGCTTGTGTGTTTTCTAGTCCCCGTGCTCCACCCAGGCCGGTACTGCCTCAGGCAAACCCTTTACTCACAGGGCCTGCATTTCTGTCCCGGATCTGTTCCGTGGTGGTTGCCACCTGAGAAGATGCCCGGCATCCTTTGGTTGCCCAGGGAGACGGGGGTGTGGCTTCAGAATATCTGGGAGTGAGTCCTATTTTTGCTAAAATACGGCTGCTGCTCTGAGTGTCAGGGCACTGCTGCTCCAGTGTGGTTCCCTCTCAGCCAACCATCCTCTTCTCACTCCCATGCCCCAGAGTCAGCACTGACCAGCTGCAGTTTAGGCACTGTCCACAATCTTTGAGAAATCACCCAAGAATCTGGACTCCTGTGACAGGCCTCCAGACCTCAGAGTGAGAGTGGAGGGGAATGCTGGGAGCTTAGAGTTGCAGGTAGAGAATATATACAGTTTTATACAATTTTATGCTTGGCAGGAGAACGCCGTGGCACCCTAATAGGGGAGGTAGGTCCAGTTTTTAGAGGGTCCCTCCCATGGAGTGTAGTGGGAGGACCTTTGAACTCTGCTCATTTGTTTGTGGGGCACTCTGAGTCATTCTCATGGGGCAGGGGACTCCCATCCGCTTGGTGATGGATTTTGTACCTTTTTCTTGTATCCTTGGGGTTGCAGCTCGCCTCAGCGGGGTTGATGTGCATTCTTTAACCTTCTCTCTTGATTCAGCTGTAATTCACCAGGTTACTTGCTGAATTTCATTCCTTTAACTCTCCTTCTGGACGGGAGCCTCTGTGGAAAGCTAGCTTCAGTTAGCCATCTTGTTTCTGCCCTCTCCTGATTTTTTCTTAATAACAGAAATGGGCATAGTCCAATGGCTATTAGAGAGCTCAATATGACCAATTTCCAGTTTTTCTTTTATAAATGTCTCAGCTGCGTGAAGTTTTTCTTGAGTCAAAGGCCACTGATCTGCCCAGACTGGTTCAGATTTTTTCCAGGTAATAGGATCCACACTCAGGTGAGCAACTGCAATCAGTGGCCTTAAGGAAAAGGCTCAAAACCAAGGCCCTGGCATGGGGGCTGGGTTGGCGGTTGCAAAGGCTGGGTTGTTTCCTGAGCCTGTTTACCTAGCCCTGATAGGGGATTAAAATCTTGTTTAATCATCAGATTAGATACAGTTTCATTTGGGCTGACAAGCAGTACTCCCAATTGTTTGAGAACATCTCTCCCCCATAAATTACATGGAAAGTGTTCCAGCACAAAATGTTGGAAAGTACCAGAATTACCTTCTGGGTCCATCCAAGTAAGGAGGGCAGAGCTTTAGAGGGGATTTTGACTCATACCTATTCCCTGCAACTGAGTCATGGATGGGGTCAGAGGCCAGGATGAAGGCCAATGTTGCTTTGACATGATTAGAATATTGTCCCCAGTATCAAGGATACCTGGGAATGAATGGCCTTGAATAGTAAGCGTGAGTTGGGGGCATTCCTGAGAAATAGCTCTGACTCATTAGGCATCAGAAGAGCCAAAGATCTCAGATCCTCTGCTTCATCCATTCTGAACCTTCCCACATTTTTGACAGGACACAAGGATAAGATGAGCAATGGGTTCTCCTGGAATGATAGACACAATACCATGTGGTGCTGCCACCATAACTTTGATTTCTTCCTTATAGTCAGAGTCAATAACTTCAGGAAGAACTTGGAGCCCCTACATGGAAGAACTGCTTCACCCAAGGAGAAGTCCCACGGTGCCCTCAGCAAGGGGAACAAAAATGCCTGAAGTTTTTCTTAAGTCAAAGGCCACTGATTTACCCAGACTGGGTCAGATGTTTTCCATGTAATAGGATCCACAGTTAGGTGAGCAGCTTCAATCAGTGGCCTTAAGGAAAAGGCTCAAAACCATGGCCCTGGCATGGGGACTGGGGTTGCAGTTGCAAAGGCTGGGTTATGTCCTGAGCATGTTTACCTAGCCCTAATAGGGGATTAAAACCTTGTTTTAATTCTCTGAGGGAATTTTCTGAGGTCTTAGCTCTGGGGTTAATATGTAGTGGGCAGTGGAACTGATGTCCAGTCCCACAGAGCCAGGACGTGCTCTGGAAAGGGATTCAATGCCTTTCTGGGGAGTGGGGACTGTTGAAATGGGACTGTCCTCCAGGTTGTGGGTAACTGCTCTGATTGTTTGGTGGGCCTGGGGCAAGGCCTGTACCAAGTTTCCCAGAGTTGGCTTAAGAGATCTGCCCTGAGAATGAGTTTTTGATTTGCATTCATTAGCCCAGTGAAAGCCACACTGGCATTTAGTACATAAAGAAGTGGGTCACACATACAGTTGCTGAAGTTCCCTGAGCACGTTGTGGACACTGCTTACTAAAATGACCAGGCTGGGCAGCACCTGTGGCTCAAAGGAGTAGGGCGCCGGCCCCATATGCTGGAGGTGGCGGGTTCAAACATGGCCCCAGCCAAAAACTGCAAAAAATAAAATAAAATAAAATGACCAGGGTTTCCACAATTGAAACAATTGTCATTTCTATGGGGCCCAGAGGCACAAAGAGTGTTACCCCGTTGGTTATTTCCTTGCATCTGCTGATACACGACACCAAGGGTACCCCTTCATCCCAGGCACAAATGCAGCCCACTGAGTGTAAAAAGATCCGACCTGTGTACAAAGGTGAATATAATCTTCCAAGGAACCTCATTTTTTGTAAGGGCATATCACAGCTTGAGAGGTACAATTAGCATTCTCAAAAGCTAATTGGCAAACAATCAAAGTTCCAGCCTCGGGGTCAGCAATAACTTGCCCCACAGCTTGCAGCAGCTGGGCAACAAAATCTAGATAATTCTCACCAGGGCCTCTCTCTGTTCAGAGCAGTGAGGGTAGATGACTTCAGGCGGCTAGTGCCATAGCATAAACCTGATTGTATACAAACTGGGGCCAATTGACTTGGGCTGCAGTATCAGAATAATTTCCCATTCCTGTAAACATATCATACGAAACTCCATTGTTAGCCTGGCAGTTGCACCAAGCCATTTCATTTGCTTTATCCATATATTCTGCCTTCCACAAGAGGTAATCCCCTCCAGAGAGGCATGCTTTAGCAATACTTTTCCAATCATTAGGTGGCAAGGCGTCATCCCCTAAAGAATTCGTTATAGCCATAGTGAAGGAGCAGTGGCTCTGTATTGAGACACAGCTGCCTTTATATCCTTCAAAGTTTTAAAGGGAATGGGTTCATGGTATTGCTGATTAGAAGCTGGATCTACGTGAGGAGGGAGGGGTGAGGAAAGGAAGAGCAGAGAGAGGGAAGGAGGGAGCTGGGTGGGGCCTTGGTGCCACATCTTTTGGGGGCAAGACACGATTGTAAGAGGGACTTTACCTAACAAATGCAATCAATGTAACCTGGTTTCTTGCACCCTCAATGAAGCCCCCCCAAATAAATAAATAAATAAATAAATAAATAAATAAATAAATAAATAGAAAAAAAAGAAGCTGGATCTATGTGAATAGGAAAAGCATGAAAGCCAGACATATCTTCCCCCACTTCAAGGGCCAAATGCAAAGCTTGCTGCAATGGAGTAGCAGACAGGGAAGGCACCGGGGAATCCCCAGTGCAAGGCAAAGTGGAAGTTGCAGAAGACGTGTGATGGGAAGGAGCTGGAGCAGAGGGAGCAGAAGCTGTAAGAGCTGGGAGAACAGGTGCTGCAGGAGCCAGGAAAGCAGATGGAACAACAGGGGCTGTAGAGGGAGGGAACAGGGAGTGATCCCAGTCCTTTTTCTTAAAGGCAGCCTGTAAGGCTGAGAAAACTTTAATCAAGTCTTTAGTAGGCACTCCCTCAAAATCATCACTATAATTTTCATCCTCAGGAGGTTGCTTTTCCTCCTCATGTTATAGAGCGGCTTCCTCCTCAAGCTGTTGCACTTCCTCTGAAGACATAGGATTTTCTTTAGGGAGAAAATCAAGGTCATCCCGATCACCAAGAGCAGGCACAGAGGGAGTACGCTGGAGGGGACTTGTGCACTCAACCTCAGGTTTCAGGTCAAGGTGATCCTTTACTAAATTATAGATGGTGAAAGTTTTGATGGGGATCCCATCAGGCCCGCTAGGAGTATAATAAGCTCTCAAATAGGCCCCAACTTTAGCCCAAGTATGCTGATTAACAGTGCCCTCCACAGGGAATGAAGGACATACCTCCTGCACAAGCTGCAAAAAATGCTCCAATTGATGAGTCCGCACCCGGGCTCTGTGAGCTATGAGCATAGACTTTAACACTTGCACATAAAAATCATGGTCCTTTGGTCCAGACTGCCCCATGATTTACTCCTGACAAACAATGTACCCCCTTAATATATCTAAATTTACAGAAGTATATGACCTACTTCATGTTAAGGACTCACATATGAGTCAACCACAGCACTGCAAAAGAACTCTTTTGTGTTGTTCCACAGGTTCAGTATTACTCAGGTCCCTGTTCAGGCACCACCTGCTAGGAACCTGCCTGAAAAATGTGATTAGAGACCCTGGGAGTAGATTTGTGTGGAATGGAAAAGAGAGATGAAAAACAGCAGGTTTAGGAGGGCTTTTCTTCAATAGTAACGAGTAATCTCAGCTTTATTGCACAGCTTTTATATACATTAGCTTGAAGGCATGATATTGTTATAATTGCATAAGTTAATTAAAAACAGCCTAAGGAAAAAATAGCATTCTTAGCAGTCTATGCTGACCAAAGGGGCCCAGCTCCATTCTAATCTGGTTCAGGAACCAGTCATACAGGAAAACCGTTGAGGCCAGGTTTGCACTCAGTCCTTGACTTGAGTACATTTTCTCAAACTGGGTGGCCTTGCCTCCAAGGAGGTTGGCTCCCAACATTTAATCTACTTAAACAAAACAATTTCCAGCCCAGAATTGTATATCCTCCTAAGCTAAGCTTTAAAATTGATGGATAAATCAATTCTTTTACTGATATGCAAAGATTGAGGAAGTTTGCCACAAGACCAGATCTATAGGAAATACTTACATCTATTCTACACACTGACCATCACAGTAAAGTAAGCACACAGAAAGTAAATGGCAAAACCTAGCTTTAACAATGATGCAGACTTTCAAAAAATAAGATTAATAAAACACCACCACACTTATAAACTATATCAATAACTGTTAATAGATTGAATTCCCCACTGAAGAGGCATAGACTGGTTGCTTGGATAAAAAAATGCATCCATTTTGTCTGCAGGAAGCACACCTAGCCTCAAAGGGCAAATTAAAACTCAGGGTTAAGGGATGGAAAAAAAAATTCAAGCAAATGAAATTCAGATGAAAAGACAGGTTGTAATCTTAATTTTGGATACAAGTAGAATTAAAACAACTAAATTCAAAAAAGACAAACATGGGCACTTCATATTGGTTGAGGAAAAAATACAACAAGAAGACATTTTAATTCTAAATATTTATGCACCCAACTTACATGCTCCCACATTCCTGAAACAGACATTAATTAGTCTGAGCAATATGATACCACATAACATGATAATAGCAGGGGAATTTAACACTCCCCTTACATAGCTGAACAAATCCTCTAAAGACAAACTAAAAAAAGATGCAAGAAACATAAATATGACCCTAGAACAAGTATACTTGATAGACATTGGGATAGATAACACTCTATCCTAAAGCTAAAGAATATACATTCTTCTCATCAGTCCATGGAACATTCTCTAAAATTGATCATCTAGGACACAAAACAAAACTCAACAGAACCAAGAGAATTGAAATTTTACTTGTATCTTCTCAGACCACAAGGCATTAAAGGTAGAACTCAATTCCAACAAAAATGTTTAATACCGAGAGAGAGAGAGAGGCGGAAGATGGAGAAGGAAGGAGTAAAGGGCTTTCCCGATCAGAAATCTCACCTCCACTTCAACTCTCTTTATACTTTTTTTTGCAAAAATAATACAAATAAGGAGGTGGTAGAGTTCCCCAAAATCTTTACCTTTGACCATCTTGGAAGGCAAATATTTTATCCACCGCAACTCTCAGGTCGAAAGTAAAGACAGAATCTTGCTCTGTCACCTGGGTAGAGGTCAGCAGCATCACAATAGCTCACTGCAACGTCAAAGTTCTGGCCTCAAGCAATCCTCTTGCCTCTGCCTGCCAAGTAGCTGACACTACAGGTTTCTCAACTGTGATGTCACAAGATTGACCACGTTGATCACAAACCCGTAGTGCCACTAAAAACTGTTGTACCAGAGCATGATGGCAGACAGGACGGACATGTAGCCCACCACTCCCGAGCCATCAGGAGAGAGGAAAGGGTGTCTGGACCTTCCCCGAGTGTGGATTATTGGTGTGGATGGACAGCTAGAGACGTTCAGCGAAGTGGAGGACTGCTATATCTGAGGGGTAATTTAAAATCACAGACTCTGTTGTAGAGATTCTTCCCTGCCTCGCCATGCCAGCCAGCAGGCCCCTCTCTTACGGAGGGCAACAGCTTGTAAATGCTAATAAAACCCAATTAACAAATATTTATTCCTGAACTGAGAGAGGCATCCGAAAGGAGAGCCACTCAAAACCACAGGGAATGGGCAACCTGTTGGACAATTGAAGGGAAGGGAGCCCGCCCGGGAAACAGACATTTTGAACCATCTAAGGGCGGGTGCCCTCCCCCAGACCAGCAGGGATTGAATAAGACCACAACATTCCTGCTGAAGAAAGATATAGGGGTTTGGCGGTTCAGGCTGCGCTGCGAACTGGCTGGTCCTGATCAAAAAGGGAAACTCTGAACCATAAAACTCAAAATAAGGTCCCCGAGTCCTCCCGCCACGGGAACCAGCTCCCGCCCAGCTGCTTGAACCTGCTCCCGCTGCGGCCTTGAACCCAGCAGCACCCTCCCCCCCAGCCGTTTGTAGTCACCAGCTTGCAGGAGAACCTGGGAGCAGAGTGGAAAGATTTGAGAAGTGTGGATTCCTGCACTGAGTGGGAAGGTCAGTTGCAAGTGCTGTCTGGAGCAAAATAGCTGAGGTTACACATTACTTAGGTGACAAACTTTTACAGAAACTCCAAAATTTCCATTGGCCATGGAAGGCAGTTACCATGGTAACAGTATAAACTGTGAATCAGGTATAAGTCTGGGAACTGCACACAGCATCACCTGGTGTCCGGAAAGTATATTGCAGTATAATTATATGCCTCCGAAAGCTGAAGATTACATCCTACATATAGATGTATATTTCTACATACAAGAACAATTTTTTTGTAGATGGTGCCTTTCCTTTTATGTTTGATTTTTTTTCCTTTTTTTGTTTTGTTTGTTTGGTTTTGTTCTTTTGTTCTGTTTTTTCCTCACCATTTACTTGGAGGAGCTTTTGTTATTTTTTATTATTACTTATTAAATACATATTTTTTATTTCTATTTTTTCTAATTTTAATTTCTCCTTTCTTCTCTTTTAACTTTTCTACAAACACCACTTTTTTTATCTTTTTTAAAAATTATTTTACAACTATCACTATTTTTATTGCAGTTGTTTTTATGTTGCTGTTGTCACGGGTGTTGTCTGTATGTCTATGTGACTCCATCTGTTTCGGTATCTATAGGCTAGTGTGTCTGGTAGCCTTTGTATCTGTCTATTTACTCATTTGCTCTCGATGAGCTTGGTGTTACGACCTGCAACCCTGAGCTCCCAGCACACCCCTCCACTCTCACTCTGAGGTCTGGAGGACTACGCCCCTGGAGTCCAGAGTCTGGGGTGACTGCTCGAGAGGTGCAGACAGGACCTGGTCTGCAGCTAGACAGTGCTGATTCTACAGCACAACAGTGAGGAGATGACGGTCGGCTAAGAAAGAATCATGAAGGAGCAGTGGTGCCCCGAGGTGCAGAGCAGCAGCCGTCTTTAGCAATAACGAGGCCCACTCCCAGATATCCCGTAGCCACTCCTCCTGTTTCCATGGGCAATCAGATGAGGCCAGGCATCTTCTCAGATGGCAACCACCATGGATCAGACCTGGGACTGAAACACAGGCCCCGTGAGTAAAGGGTTTGCCAGAGGCGGTACTGGCTTGGGTGGAATTCAGCGACTAGAAAACGCACCACCAGAGCTGGGAAACTCCCAGGGTAGGGTTGATCCAAAAGACTGCTCTACTGAGCCTAAGACGCACCTGGCCCCCAGGGGATCATCAGCCTATAGACAAAGGAGGCCAATAGGCTACAGCTGACATTTAATCGTGCTGCAAATACAAACCTGCAGGAGTAAAGACAGGGCCTAAGGCACAGGTTCCGGAAACTCAAGTCAGCCTCTCCTCTGCAGAGGAATTCAGCAGGGGCTCTGCAGAGTCAGAAACAAACTCCCACATGGTACTTCTGTTCAGCCAGTAAGATAAATTCAGGGTGGGGCTGGAAATGAGTGAACACCCCCAGACTCCATCAAGTGCCTGAGGTTGACAGGCCTCACCACCCCCTGCTGGATAGAGGCCAAGAGCAGTGGCTTAGACAAGCAGATACAGACTTCCCTGCGAACCTCTGGAGTATCTGCTCACTGCAGACAACTGACTGGGTCACAGCCTTGTGGGGGTAGCAGTGACTGGGTGTGACAGAGCTGCGAGGTGGGGAAGGAGGCATCAACCTTACCAGACTGACCTATTTGCAGGATGACTCCTCCTGATTCCAGGAAGCACAAGAGCAAGCCATATTAGAGTAGTCACCAGACCCCTGTGATCCAGTTCCCAGAGACCTCTTAAACTCTTCAACCCGAGACAGGTGCTGACTGAGACAATTGATTTGGACCTTTTGAACTGAGCCAATTGCCTAAGGACTGTTCAGGTGATTCCCTGGGTGTAGGAAGGTTTTATTCTCATTTTCCAATTGTTGCCTGTGGTGGGTGGGGAGACTTAATTGCTGGTGTTTCTTCACAGCTTAGACTTCAACCCAAAGTAACTGTTTCACTAGGGTCAAACAAAAACCAGCGGAAAACAAGAAAGAACCACTTAGCCACACCACACCAAATAAGGCCCAAGTTTCTCAGGCCACAGCACTGTACAGGTCCTCAACAAAACACCAGAAAAAAAAAATCAAAGGGAGTAAAATAACCATAGGGCAGAATCAGCAGAAAAACACCGGTAACATGAATAACCAGTATAGATCAACCTCCCACCCCAAGAAAAGATACAGCAGAGGCAATTGAAGATCCCATTCACAAACAACTGGCTGAGATGTCAGAAGTCAAATTCAGAATTTGGATGGCAAACAAGATTAATAAAATGGAATTAGAAATTCGGGGAGAAATTCAAAAGTTGTCTCAAGAATTTAATGAATTTAAAGACAAAACCACCAAAGACATAAAAACACTGAAGGAAGAATTTTCAGCCCTCAAAAATCTGAAAAATACAGTAGAATCCCTCAGTAACAGAGTGGAGTAAGCAGAGGAAAGGATCTCTGATATTGAAGACAAAGCTCTTGAACACTTTCAAACTCTCAAAGAGGAAGAGAAATGGAGAGGAAAAACGGATCATTCTCTCAGAGAGCTCTGGGATAATTTGAAGAAGGCCAACCTATGAATCATTGGAATTCCTGAAACTGATGAAGTGGCCTCACTGGGCACAGAGGCCCTACTGCATGAAATTATAAAAGAGAACTTTCCAGACATGCCTAGAGATTCTGAAATACAGATAGCAGACAGCTTCAGAACCCCAGCACGACTCAACCGCAATAAGACATCCCCCAGGCATATCATAATTAACTTCACGAAGGCTAATACTAAGGAGAAAATTCTCATAGCTGTCAGGCAAAAGAAATCCATTACATACAAAGGGAAGAATATTAGAATGACTGCAGATCTCTCTGCTGAAACTTTTCAA